>SJYA01001462.1:184273-224604 GCA_006410615.1 Neotragus moschatus
AGAGAAGTTCGGAATAAAAACTGAAACGTTAAAAAAAAAAAGGCAGGATTATAAACTTGGCAGAAAAGACTGGGATAAGGTATTAAATGAATGATTTACTCTTATCAATGGAAGTTGATAGTCACATAAAGAAATACTGGGCACAGGGTCATTTCATGATGATTTACCACCACTCATGACTATTAAACATGAATGCTTATGATATAAATGTTTAGGAAGGCAGCAAGAAGACATTGAAAAGCTATGATTTTCTCTAAGGACATCTTGGCAGCTGCAGAGAGCTTTTGGTTTCTAAGAAAAGCAATGGCGCATTATCAGTATAAAACTGCCATGTCACTGTAAATTGTGAGATAGAACATATCATTGGATTTGAAGGAAATTTCTGATAAGGGATTTGGTTGGAAGAGATTGCTTTTGGCTTCTCTGGGTTGATGACAGCTGCTTCTGGGAGTCCAGACTCTCTCCCCTCTCACTGACCTCAGTCATCATCACTGCCTAGCTGGCAGGACTGGAGAGTCCCACTGGCAACTCTCATCATCGCTAGCAGCCAGATACTGCGCTGTAACTACCAGGAGGTCACTGCGCAGAGCTCAGGATTAAACACCTACTTTCTGAGGCTCACTAACAAAGACCCAAGCACTTCCCATCCCGCCCATGGCTGGTAGAAGAGGTCAGCAACAGGCAACTCCAAGAAGCTCTGTTTTAACAGTACAATGCGTCAACAATTGTTGTAAGCTATTTGCTTTTAAGATTTTTACTTATTTTTAAAATCATCTTCCATCTCATTAGAAAGCCACAGAAAGTCAGCTGATTCTTATTCATTTTTAATTTATTTGTTAATACAAGAAAAGCAAAGTTCAAATATGAAAGCTTTATTGGGGGAAATAAAATGATGAAATACACAGTGGTCTTAATGCTATTTGAAGGACAAATTCTCTACTGCTAACTGAGTCCATGCATAGCAGTGATCATAAAATAAAGGGAGGACAGAGAGCTCAGCAAGGATACCCTTAAGGGAAACCTTACTAGTCTTGCAAAATCAACAAGCTGAAAAGAACTGGGCCCTACTATGACATTATAACATAGGCATAGAAGAGATCTGTATTTATAACACAGGAATAGAAGTAACTAATTTCTTGGAAAGAATGAACCAATTTTTCAAATATGAGATAGATTTATAACAGAATGACTATTCATGTTCCATAAGTGACATATTTTTTTTACTCTTTTATTCAAGATAAAAGGTAGATTTCAAGTTTCTGATAACAATATAACTGAATAATCATACCTTTATTTGTTTATTTTATTGGAAATCTATCCTTTCCTGAAATCATTTTACTTTATAGTGGTTTAGCCAGTGAAATAATAATTACTCCCTTGGTATGAGCAAAACTGTTTATGGAGACAAGGTGCACCCAGCTGGTATTTATGTGGAAAGTAGATTTCATAGAGAGGCAAGTTCTTTGGTTAACTTGATAGAATTCTGAATGTATTCATTCATATACATAAGTGTGTGTGGGCGGGGGGAGGGGGAGTGTTTGTGTGAACCGGAAATTTGGAAGGTGCATTTTAATCTTATTTGGAAGACACTATACAATCCTGACAAGCATTGCTCCTTAACAGAAAAGAACAAGGAGAGAGTAAACAAAATTGATCCTTGTTCTTACAAAATTCATAGGGAAACAAAGATGGCTACAAAACAAGTGTTCCCACATTTGTAAATGGAATTTACAATACGCCAGGGAGGTAGACGTGATGTGCTCTTAAACTATCCTAGGGGCCATGAAAGAGCCCTTTCTGAAGAAAGTGACATTTCAGTCAACTTTTTATAGTTACGATCAATCCCCAAACCCTCACCTCCAACTTCTATTCCAGCTATATCAACTGTAGGTACTACATTAAATTGCTGGGGCTGCCATAACAAAGGACCACAAACTCCACGGCTTGAAACAACAGAAATGTGGACTAGACGTCCTCCAGCCAGGTCTGCAGGCTGAAATTCCAAAACCAAGCTCCTGGCAGGGCCTTACTGCCTATGAGCCTCCAGGGGCAGTGATTTCCTTGCCTCTTCCAGCCTCTGGTAGCCCCCGTCCTTCCTTGGACTGTGAGTGCAGGACTGCAGTCTCTGCTTCCGCCGTCACGGGCTGTCTGCTTTCTCTCTTTCTGTGTGTCTTCACGTGGTACTTCCCCTGCACATCCTTGTCTGTGTCCAAATTTCCCTATTTGTATGAGACTAACAGTTATGTCGGGCTAGAGTCCACCCCAGTGATCTCATTCCATTTGCTTTTTCAATCTGTAAGATCCTATCTCAAGCTCACAAACACATGTACTGAACGCTAGGACTTCGAAATATATCTATTTAGGGGAGAGGGGAAACAACGCCTCTACGACATTTGC
Source organism: Neotragus moschatus (assembly GCA_006410615.1). Taxonomy (NCBI): domain Eukaryota; kingdom Metazoa; phylum Chordata; class Mammalia; order Artiodactyla; family Bovidae; genus Neotragus; species Neotragus moschatus. Next base: position 186,671 of record SJYA01001462.1, read on the forward strand.
TATAATAACACGTCTCTGCCCTCACAGCATGAGACTGAAGCGCATGCTCTTTGCACTCATGCAGAATACGTTATGATTTATTGTGTAGAGGTCGCAGAATGCACGTCGTCCTGTAGGAAATTTTCTTATATATGGTTTTTTTTGCTGTTGTTTAGCCATTAAATCAAGTCCAACTCTTGTGTGACCCCAGGGACTGTAACCCTCCACGCTCCTCTGGGATTTCCCATGCGAGAATCCTGGAGCGGGTTGCCATTTCCTTCTCCAGAGGATCTTTCTGACCCAGGAATCAAACCTGCATCTGTGCATTGGCAGGCAGAGTCTTTACCCCAGTTCCACCAGGAAAGCCCTACATTGCTTTCTACCCAAGCATGAAACTTGCTTGTTAAATAAGGAACGTGTGAATTATTTTTTAAAAAAAGAGAGGATTCTATTTTTTAAAATAATTTTTCAATTGGTTTCAAACTTATTATTGAAACAAAAACAGAAAAAAATTCCCTGTAATTCATGCCACCGTCTTACATTAACTTCTAATTTGTCAGAAAAATACCAAAAGAATAGCAAATCTCCCAAGATGATAATATGAAATAGCCTAATATATTATCCTGACACCATCCCTGTAGGCTGCCAAGGAAAATGAAATCCAACAAGGGAAGATGCTCTGCTGGGAAACTTTCCTGTAAGAGTGAAAATGATCACTTTCTGCAGCTCTACTCAAGACCACTCCAGAGGCAAGGACATTTTATGAAGAAAGACGTTATCTCTCAGGCCCAAAGCATGGTGCTGGCAAAAGCAAATTATATTCCAATTGAAGCATTTAAGAACTTTTCAAGAATAATGAAAAATCAGAAAGCTTCTGTGGTCTGGGTTTAGTAAGAAAGAAAAAACAATTATAAAGATTGGTCTGAGAGAAGAAACAATGCTAAGCTCTTTGGTTTCTATATATGGTTTCAAGTTTATAGAATTAAAGACATATCTTCATACAATCAAAATTTACTTTTCCTACTTCATCCCCACGGTGCTAATATTAAAGCAAGGAAAAATCAAGTATGCAAGTACTATAAGAACCGTAATTTAATCAAACTGCTGTGTAACAGAATCAGGTCTTAAGTTTATAGTAACCACCCCTCCCTCAATTTAATATTTCAGATTTCACCTTGCTGTCATCATACAAGGGGATGATACAAGAACGGAAATATCAATTTACTAGTTTTAAACATGAGATTATAATCGTAAACAAGTTGGTCAAACTCACCAATGACAAAAATTCAAGTTAATAAATGAAAAATAAAAACAGTGTTTTATCTGAAAATACCTTTTAAAAGCCACATTTAAAAAAAATGTGAGGATATAGATCTTCAGATATGTCAAGTGTGATTCATTCAAAAGTTTCATAACTTTTCTGAATGCTGATTTGACAACACATACCAACAAATGTTAAATAAATGTATGCCCTTTTTGTTCCACAATAAAACTTCAGAGAATTTGCTTTAGTGACTAATTTAACAAACGTACAAAGATATATGCATTAGAAATTTTATGACATTGATGTTTATAGAAGTAAAAACCTATAAAGTAATTGAAATAATCATCAATATGATTGTAGGTAAAATTTGTATACAATGAAATATAATACAGCTAAATCTAAGCCTGATTGCTTCGATAGGTTTTACTTTACTGGAAATACAAGGCCTGAAAACATATTAAATAATATCACAGGGTTATAATCAGCAAAATGAATTGCAAAAATTAAAGGAATGAGAAAATAGAAAGCAATACATTAAAAAGAATTTAAGATATACATTATCCAATATGGAACTGATTTGGAGCACAAGAAAAATAAATAACAAAAAAAGTTGATAACATGGAGACACATTGAATACTTAATTATACTAAGGAATTTTAATTAGCTTTTTAGATGAGACAATAGTTTTGCTATTTTAAAAAAGGAAACCATATCTTTAGAGATACTTTCAAATAAATGGACATAATATCTGTGAATTTTTATAATGACTCAAGTTTGGAGATGGTGATGAGTAGGTGAGGTGTGGATAAAACATGATTAGGTTGATATTTAAGTTTTGGTATCAATACCTGGGAGCTCACTACACTTTCTATATCTTTATAACATTCAGGAAAATAATTTAAAAATTTAGAAATCTTTTAAAGCTAAATCTGAAGGTAAGGCATATAACATATATAGCATTATTTCTTTATGTAATATATGACAGCCAGCACTCATACATAGTAGAAAAAGCCAAAAAGATAAAGTAAATGTTCATAGGAATTATCTCTGAATAATGGCATAGAAAGGGCCATTCATTCCATTATGTTTTTTAGTAATTTCTAATTTATTTTGCCAATACTAACTGCAGAAGGAGAAAATAAAACTATTTTCACCTCAAAATGGATCTGTTTATTTACTATGTCTTTCCATTGGGCTGTTATCCTAAACTTTGTCCTGTTTGTATCAAAAAGAAAAAAAAAAAAAAAATCCTTTGGAGAGGCTTGAAAAACAGTTCACACAGTTCCCAGTCTACCAAAGGTGTCTGTCATGGTTGGAGTTCTCCCACTTTGGAAGCTAAAAACAAAAGTGGCAACGTACTTCTTCGAGAGTCAGCATTTTCGATATAGGTCATCTTCTTTTGTGATATATTTTTCTCGTAAAAAATGTCAGCCAATTAAATCTTCCAGAGCTGACTTTCCTTTTCATTTCATGACTATGGTTTGGGAAATATCCAGCCCTGAAGGATTTCTGCCTATGTTTGCATGCGTTCTAAGTCACTTGAGCCATGTCTGACTCTTTGCAACTCATGCCTACCAGGGTCCTCTGTCCAGGGAATTCACCAGGCAGGATTGTTTTTGTTGTGAAAGTCACTGAGTCATGTCCGACTCTTTGCGTCCCCATGGACTATACAGTCTGTGGAATTCTCCAGGCCAGAGTGCTGGAGTGGGTAGCCATTTCCTTCTCCAGTGGATCTTCCCAACCCAGGATAGAACCAGGTCTCCCGCATTGCAGATGGATTCTTCACCACCAGGAGTCACCAGGGAAGCACCCCTCCCCCCACAGCCGGCAAGATTACTGGAGTGGATTGCCATGACCTTCTGCAAGGGATCTTCCCAACCGAGGATAGAACCCTCCTCTCTTAGGTCTCCTACATTGGCAGTAGGGTTTTTTAACTCTAGTGCCACCTGGGAAGCCCTGCCTATGTTTAGCAGAATTGAATTTACTTAGATTTGACCAGTATAACCCTTGGAAGTCATCCTGTTTCTATTTGGGAGCCCTATTCTGCAGGTTTGAATTCTGCTGTTTTTCCAGATGACAGAATGAAAAGGATTTCCCTGATGGCTCAGATGGTAATCTGCCTACAATGTAGGAGGCCTGGATTTGAGCCCTGTGCTGGGAAGATCCCTTGGGAAAGGGAGCATCTACCCACTCCAATACTATTGCCTGGAGAATCTGATGAGCAGGGGAGCCTTGGAGGACTACCATCCATGGTTGCAAAGAGTCAGGCATGACTGAGTAACTAAGCGCGCGCGCGCACACACACACACACACACACACACACAGAGAAATGAAAGTGTATGGTTTATTTTCTATAGCATTTCACATTGGCCACTGTCATATTTCTTATCCTGACTTGCATACATAGTTCCTAGTAAAACATTTAATATTTTTATTCCTTTAAACATCCTCTTTTTTTAAACAATTTTCTATTCATTATCAGATTGAAACTAGTTTCCCTTATTATCTTACAGATCTCCTGAATCCATCCTGAAGGCCATTTTCTTTATCTTTATCTCTTCCTCTCTCTTGCTATTTTCTTTCTTTCTCTCTCCCTCTTTCCTTGCCTTCATTTATTCCTTTCTTTCTCTCTTTTTCTTTCTCAGTCTTTCTTTCTGATTTCTCTCATCAAGATCAATCCATGTTTAAAATTTCAGTTAATATGAATTTCTGAAAATGACAACACGAGTATTTTAGGTTACTTGCAAATTAGTGATCAGGTGTCCAAAGTTAACAAGTGGGATCCTTGATAACATGGCTTTAAGTGATGTATACACTGGAAACCTCCATAATCCCAAATATAAATACATGTAATTCATCCAAGTGTATCCAGGTTTTCCTAATGACAGGATTGCTTTTTAATTTGTAGGTTTCTACTCTTTCAATGATCTACTGACTATAATTTTTGACAAAATTTTGCTCAACCTAATTTCTGTAACATGAGGTCATAAATGGTGCTCCCAGAGATACTATCCTTTTCTGAATATATCTTTGCTTTAGGGAGAATTTAGAGAGCAGTTGAGTGAGCTTCATGACATTAACTAAAACCTAGTAGCTCAGCATTTAGAGTCAGGTCTTACCTATTAAAAAAAAAACAAAACATGAAATCATGCTCTTGAATGAGATGCTCTTGAATGAGCATGATTAAAAAGAAAAATTCATAAGAATGACATGTCTGCTATATTTGTACCATCTCGATTTTTGTGAAGACCAGAAAACCTCAAGACATATTTTTCTAGCAATATTTTAGTTTCCCCCTGATTATGACAGCAAGAACAGCTGAATTTTAACTCATTTCCTTTTCAAAGCACAGAAGTACACGTAGCTAAAACTCACTACATTCTCTTAAGTGATTGTCACTGATTTGTGAATTTCACAAGCAAATTATGTTGCTAATATCTAAAAGGCATTTCAATACAGGATAGATTTGTCCTTTGCCCATATTTTTTTTAACACATATAATTGATGGATTCATGTTTTCTATGAAGTAAGTACTATCATGGTCTCCATTTTACGCATTAGGCTCAAGGAAGCTAGTGAACAAGTGAAGTTGCAGAGTCAAGTCCAACTCTTTGCGATCCCACAGACTGTAGCCTACCAGGCTCCTCCATCCATGGAATTTTCCAGGCAAGAGTACTGGAGTGGGTTGCCATTTCCTTCTCCAGGGGATCTTCCTGACCCAGGGATTGAACCCAGGCCTCACACACTGCAGGCAGAATCTTTACCATCTGAGCTACCAAGGAAGCCCCTCAAGTAAGCTAACTACCTAATTTAAAGTCACATGGCTACTGAAGGGTCAAGGTGACATTGACCCTGCAGACACTTCATCTTCGGAGTTCACTAAGTCATACTGCTTCTTTGAAAACAAAACTCACATGAACTCCCCTTAGCATGTGGACATATTACTTAAAAGTTGCCATTGTGGTATTGCTTTTATTAAAGTACCTGAGCTCTTTGCTTGTAACTCAGATGCACTTCCTCTCCCACCAATCTAATGAGTTTGATCCTTACTTCTGGTCCACCTCATACTATTTATTTAAGTAATAGAAAGACATTAACATATGTATATGTAATTCTGATTTGAGTGGTTATCATGCAATAAAATAGTACGTGTTCATTCAATATTTTTTATAGTAAAATGTATTTCATTGGCAGTCTAGTATTAGGAGTTGGGAGGCAGCCTTCATACAACTGCTTAAGAGGGATTTTAAGAAACTGTAGAGGATGTGACCTGCTTCAAGTAACAGAATGAAGAGGAAGCTCTTCTCGCTAGCTTTGGGAAACAGCATGTAAAACATGGACCAACTTAATCTAGTTTTCCTTCCTTAAATTCATCGATCGATTAATTAAATCTCGAGCTACTTTACAGAGATGGCACCCCACCCCCACATGTTAGATGGGAATCCATGTCCCCAGGATGACCTGGGAACTAACGACCTTTCCTCTAGGGAACTGAAAGGATAGAAATGTCACCACAGAGCCCTGCATGAAATGAGTAGTTCTTTAAGAAGGAAAAATCTGCCTTCCAGAGCCAGGAGTAGCTTATATGGACTAATCAGCTTCCAAGTGTGAATCTCCTCTAACCCTTTATCTTTTACCCCAAACCCTGAATGGGGGAGATGGGACTGAATCCTGCCTCCTGTCTTCTTACCAGCCGACTTCACAATAAGGCTCTTTCTTTTCCCTAAATCTAGCACCATGGTATTAGCTTCTAGGTATGTCAGGCAGTGAGGCCTTGCTCAATAATATTTGCATGAAATCAAAAATGCTTTGCCAGGCGTAGGACAAGTCTTGGTGGAAACATCTGGACTGGTACCTTTAGCCTGCACATTCTTGTGCAGTGAGTGGACCAAATCAGGCAGGAAATGAAGAATAGACTGGATGCCAGGGTGGACTTCGGATAATGGATTTACTTGTGGAAGCAAGTGGAAGTGTAGCTCAGTTGCTCAGTCGTGTCCCATTCCTTTGTGACCCCATAGACTGTAGTCCGTCAGGCTCCTCTGCCTACGTGATTCTCCAGGCAAGAATGCTGGAACAAGTAGTCATTCCCTTCTCCAGGGGATCTTCCCAACCCAGGCATTGAACTCATGTCTTCTGCGTTGGCAGGCAGATTCTTTTCCATTTAAACCACTAGGGAAGCCCCAGGGAGTAAGTGTGTAACATCCTAAAAATAATTACAAGACACTCTGGAAAACCCTAATTTCTGTTCTTTTTAAAAGCAGAGCCATAATGACAAAAATGAGGTCATTTAGAAAAAGTAAAGGTGACATTATTTTGTAAACACAGATTAGTGAAGCTTGCTTTATACGGATTACTCAGTGTTTACTCTCTTGGCTTTTGAAGGATTTTCGTGGACATTAAAAGTGGCTTATTATTAAACACACATCCCTTAAGGGTCAGCAAACATGTGAGCAAGGCTAGTTTACACCTCGCATAGTATTCAAAGCCATATAAGTACAAGCACATTTCTATGGAACTTGGGGTCAGGTGGCTTGCAGAATGAGGGCTCTGAGAACAATTATGGGTGTTGGAAGATCAATCCTGGAGATTTGGCATCAAGGCAAAAATGTCCTCTCCATAATTTTATAGTCATCTCTGCTGATATGCAAAGTGATCAGAGGGAAAGAATTAACTTTTACATTTCACATATGCTTCACTATGTTTTCTGAAAGAAAAATAATGGCATTTCACAGAAGTTTTCACATCCCAGGAGCTGATCCTCCCAATTCTTGGACCAGCCCTGTGTTCTTATGTTTCTGGCAATTCCTCAGCCACCTGTGCAATGTTCTAAATTTTCATTTCACAAAGCTGAGGCAACTTCTTTATATACTTAATAAAGTCAAACATGGCGAACTTCAGGCTTTAGGGATAGAGGAATTGGGAAATTAGAGAGCAAAGTGCATATGGAAAAAATAATACCAAGTTGTTATTCTAGCAAATGGTCACATTTGTTTTCAATATGGTTTTGAATTCGGTGTGCAAGATTGAAATTTGACTTTTCTTCTAAGTCAGTCTCAACCCAACTATGAATGGAAGAAGTTATTGAAGGCTGCAAAGAATATCCGGAACAAAGAAGCACTCAGATATGAGTAATTTCCAAGACATTATTTAGGTTAATTTGGTTACAGTTTTCTCAAGGGTAAAATAAACATAGCAATAATTGCCATGGCCTGGTAAAGAATGTTTTCAGTGAATAAACATTTTTAATTCCTGTATTACAGGTAATATCATTGTTATTTTAGTCAAAGTCTGGATTTAGTTGAAACTGAAAGGTGTGTGACCAGTAATGGCAAAACTGAAATGTAAGGGTAACATCTTTGATTCAAGAAGAACAGTAATTCTGTGATGAGAAGCTCCAGATAAGTTCCTCCTTAGTGATATCTGCTAATTTTTTACTCTTAGTATGCATTCATTTTTAATCATGGCAGAATACTTAGCTGTACCATATGAATATTTCCCTTGACTTAGGGAATTCCAAAGGGAAAATCACTTTTGCTTTTTATTTTTGTAAATATAACTTTAAAGACCACATTATGGAAATTTTTCAATAGTAAATTTCTCCAGCCTATAAATACATTGGTGCATTTCATGGCCCCCTCCCCAGACCAGGATACAAAGCCAAAGTGAACTTGGGATTGGCTGAATGTCTTGGCATAAAGCCTTGGCATTTGTAGTTGAATTTCCAGACCCAAAGCTAAATGGGTATTTTCCTCTACAGTTCGCTGTGATGGTTTGGAGAAAGTGTATGTCAAGAAATAAACTGCCAACTTCAGTGTGCCTAATTGTGCAATTAGGTGAACCATTGTAAACTTTATAGCATTTCTGGAAGAAAGCAATGACTTGTTGCCATCCAAGCACTCTGGAGTGGAATCAAACAATGTCCCCACAGCCAAATATGAGGAACTGGTCTTGCCATGAGGTGCACGGAAATGAAGCACCCATTAGAAGTTTCTGAATATCAGGCAAGTGAGCCGGTGGTGGGAAGCCTTTTCTGAACGTGATATCAAAATGAAAGCCACAACTTTGCCTTTCTCCCAGGACAACTATGTGATCATTACTCTGGTGGCTCAGATGGCAAAGAATCTGCCTCCTGTGTAGGAGACCCGGGTTCCATTCCCGTTGAACATGTTTTTCTGCCTCAATAGATGGCTGAAGCAGCACGCATGATGTATGCAAGTATGCGCTCAGTCACCTCAGTTGTGTCCAACTTTTTGTGATCCTGTGGACTGTAGCCCACCAGGCTCTCTGTCCATGAAATTCTCCAGGCAAGAATACCAGGGTGGGTAGTCATTCCCTTCTCCAGGGAACCTTCTGGACCCAGGGATCAAACCCAAGTCTGCACTGCAGGCAGATTCTTTACTGTCTGAGCCACCAGGGAAGCAGATTTTTCTGTTCTTTTCTAACTGCAGTATAGTTAATTTACAACGTTGCATTAGTTTCAAGTGTACACAAAAGTGATTCAGTTATATATATGTATGCATAAGTATATATATATATATATATATATACACACACACACATCAATATACTTTTTCAGATTGTTTTCTGTTACAAGTTATTGTGATCTTGGTATAACTCTCTGTGCTAAAGAGTAGCTCCTTGTTATTTACCTATTTTTATATACAGTAATATGTATATGTGAATCCCAAACTCCTAATTTATCTCTCTCCCCAACTCCAAAATTTTAAATCATTTTAAAAAAGATATAATTTAGGGAAAAAAATACAAGATACGTAGCAACAATTAAATATTCTTTAATAATTGCAAGCAACTCATTATTATATGTTAGTATGGGAGATCAATGGGACAAAAGCATAAGGAGCACATTATACAAGGAAAATATAACCAAAAAAACTTAAATATTAATGACCAAAGTATTAAAAGTAAAATATTAATATATTTATAGTCCTAAAGTAGCAAATACTAAAGTCAATAATGGTACTCACTGTTGGCAAAGGCAAGAAGCAGATAGACCTAAGGTAAGAATCAAGTTTTCAACCTGTCTGGTAAACAATTTGGCAGGGTATACCTGTGATTAAAGTGACGCACAGGGTCAGAAAGCCTACTTCTAGTGATTTATCCTTATAAGAGTGTAACAGACACATAATTGCACAAAGGTAGGTTTCAAAGCTGTCTAGAAATGTTTAAAAATAGTAAACCTTTAGAGATAATGTAAATTCTCATCAATTTGAGACTGATTATATGAATGTGGTAAATTCACATGGTAAAATACTATTCAGGAATTTAAAATGCAGAATGGGAAGTTCGAGTATCTAATATGTGGAGTCAGCATACTCTACCCCATCTCTCCCGTTGACACAACTTATAAAATCTGAATAGAATATGTGAAAAAATTATTTAAGAACTCAAAAGAATAATAATAATAAAAGTAATGGGCTGAAACCAGAATCCAGGAACTGCTGAAATGGAGTGGGGTTTCCTTTCTGTCCCTACCTCGCCTATTCTCTAGTCTGAATACCGACAGCCAGAAACTCATATGCAGAAAGGGCTCCAGGGAAGATCTCTTGGTTTTGGCTCTAGGAGCAAGAAAAGGAACTTTCAGGGATGAGAGACTATAGACATCCTTTATTTTTGTTGTCATTTATTTTGCTTTGCTTTTTTCCATTCTTTCACATCTTACCGTTCAAGCCATGACCTGGAAGTTTGAAAACGGCACATCTGGATCTCAGAGGAACACAAACTTGAGTGAGAAAAACCTTCTTCCCTGATCCCAGAAGCTTTGACTCCCTGTTGCTTTATTTTTCTCTGTGTCTCCTTGCTATGAAGCCTTTTGCAAAAGTGAGCAGCAAAGTGATATAATTAAAGGCCCGCTGTCTTAAACTGGAGGACTGAAAAGAGAATTCCCAGGGAACTGATAAGTACCAAGAAGACCCCAAAGGGGAAGAACTCAGGAAAGCATGTCTGTAAAGGAATCTCTGAATGCCTGAGATAACCCACAGCTGTGCATGAGTAAATCTCATTCTAAGTAGCACAAAACTTAGAAGATTGAATAAGCAGGTAGGCAGCCACCCAGACACCAGACTGAGTCTCAGATGGCCAAAGAAGACCTAAATACAAGGAGAGAACTACTCTGCTAATGGTTTGGAAAACTTGACATAGTAAAGATGCCAATTTTCTGCATTGATCAATAGTTGACATGATTTTTAATCAAAATTCCAGAAGATGACATGTTCATTATTACATTAGATAAATGCCTATATTATATATAATATACATTTATATATGTAGTTGTTCCTATATAAAAGCAATATATAGGCTCAATATCTATCTGGATTTTCAGATAAACTGTAGTAGTCAAGACAGTTTTGAAAATAATACATTTGCATGAATAAAGCTAATTTTAAGACTTAGCTTGAAATACTGTAGTCAAGATACTCTGGTATTTGTGAAGAAATAGTCCTATGAATGAACGGAACAGAAAAGAGTCCCAGATGTAAACACATAAAAACATAGGCAATTGCAAAAGCAACTCAATAGAGAAAGAATAATCATTTCAACAAAATTTGATAAAAATTCAAATATGCCTATACAAAAAGAAACATTTATCTAAATCTCACTCCCTTATAAAAACTAAATCAAACCGGATCATATGGCTAAATATAAAAGTTAAAATTATAAAGCTTCTAGAAGAAAACATAGGAGCAAGGCTTCTTGCCCTGGGCTACACAGAGATAGAGACAAAGTAAGAACAAATTCATAAAGGAAAAAATTAATACATTGAACATGACATTGAAGCTGAAACTCCAACACTTTGGCCACCTGATGAGAAGAACTGACTCATTTCAAAAGACCTTGATGCTGGGAAAGACTGAAGGCAGGAAGAGAATGGGATGACAGAGGATGAGATGGTTGAATGGCATCATTGACTCAATAGACATGAGTTTGAGTAGACTCCAGGAGTTGGTGATGGATAGGGAGGCATGGTGCACTGTGGTCCACGGGGTTGCAAAGAGTCGGACATGACTGAGTGACTGAACTGAACTGAAAACATAAGAAAATGACTTTTTTCCTCCATGGAAAAAAAGGAGGTGAAATGGCAAGCCATCAACTAAGAGGAAGTATTTTCAAATCATTTATAAGAAAGAAAATTGTGTACTCAAAATTTATAAAGAATTTTCAAAATTCAACAGGAAAAAAATCAAGCCAGTTAGAAATAGACAACACGTTGAACATACTCTACCAAAGAGGATATAAAGATAGCATGTAAGCACATTAAAAGCACAACTGAAGTTGGTAGAGAAATTGGAAATTAAAATCATAATAAATACCTCTATGAATGTTTTACAGAAGCTAATTTTTTTAGAATTAATTTTCTTATAAAGGAATAATATCAAGTGCAGAGATGAATGGAGAGCAGCTAGAATTCTCAGTCATTGAAGATAAAACAAAATGCTATAGCTTCTCTGGAAAGCAGTTTCTTATACCTATGCCGTATGACCTGACAATGATTTGTGGGGATATTCACCTCAGGGAAATGAAAAATTCTGGTCACCCACAGATGTATGTCTGAATGTTTATGGTAGCTCTATCCATAATCACCCAGAAGTGAAAACAGTGTATATAAGTTTCAACAGATGTACATGTATGAAGAAACAATGCCACATCTACTATTATAGAATATTATTATGTAATGTTATTACTTAATATTATATTATATTGTAGATATATTTTATATAATATATATAGTGGAATATATATATTATATTCCACTTAATATTATTAAGTGGAATGTTATTCAGTAATAAAAATGAACAAACTATGGATGCCTACAATAATCTGGCTAAATCTCAGCCACTTTATGCTGAGTGAAAGACGTCAGTCTCTAAATTCCATGTGTTTCCAGTGGAGCGCTGTTCTTGATAACACAAAGCTGTGGTGGGAGAGGACACAACCGTGGCTGCCCAAAGTTAGGGCTGGGGATAAGGTGTGACGGAAATGAGAAGTAGGCGAGAGCATTGTAGGCTGATGGAACTATTCTGTGTCCTGATTATTATGCTGTTCCATTGATCTATGTGTGTTCAAACTTACAGGTTGTATGTCAAAAAGAGACAATTTGCTATATAATTTTAAAAACTAAAATTAATTTTAAAAACTGGAGGATCAAGCTACTTTTTTAAACAATACAGTGTTTGCAATATATTATATATTTTCAAATAAAAATACTCCAAAGAACAATTTATAAATGATACATAATAACACTAATGGAAAATGTACGTGCACATTTGTATATGCATGTAAAACTATGTGTACATTTACTCACATATATTACCTGGAAAATACACTTGTTTTTGTTGTTTTAGTTGCTAAGTCATGTCCAGCAATTTTGGGACCCCATGGACTGTAGCCCGTTAAGCTCCTCTTTCCAGGGGATTCCCCATGCAAGAATATTGCAGTGAGTTACTGTTTCCATCTCCAGGTGATTTTCTCTATCTAGAGTTGGGATCAAACCCACATGTTCTGCTTGGCAGAAGGATTCTTTACCTCTGAGACACCAAAGAAGCCCACTTTGGGGGAAGGGTAAACTTTGTTGGATTTGCCTTGTAGATATGAATTGCTAGGCTAAAAGTGTAAGGTCTTCATAGTTAAATGAAGTTGTATAAGTCGGTTGAAAAGAGGAGAGAGAGCAAGATGGTGAGATAAAGATTTGATATGACTAGAATCATTGCTTTGGGAGCATATAGATAATAAAAAAATTGTATGGAGAAAGCAGGATTTATCTGAAATTTCAAATCTCTTTTCCTTTAAAGAGAATGGTCCTCTTAATGAGAAAGGTAAATCAAATACTTCAGGGGAAATTAATCCCAAGGATTAGAGAGATATTTGTAAGAGAGCAACAGGTACCTTTAATGTGTCGAAATTTCAAGAGTCAGTTACATACTAAAATAATTTGTGGCTAGGATTACTGATACACTGTCAGCAATTCAAGGTATTATAAAATGCCAGAGATAAGCAAATATACCAAATCTTAATAAAGTAGTAAGAGATTAATTCTGAACCTCATAAACCAGTAATCTTGTTGTCAGCATCTCAAGGATTCTTGAAAGACTCATTAAGTAGGTGTTTGGGGAGTAGTTGACAAAGATAATGAAGATATGGATAGGATAACAGAAATGCTCTCTTCAGTTCAAACAACAGTTATAAAACATTCATCTAAAGACATTCTTTTAGGTACAGTGTGAGTAAAAAAGATGAAAATAACAAGATTTTTCCCTTTGTGATTTTCCAGTCTAGTTGGAATGATCATAGTGACTTTGTCAGGGCTCTCCAGATAAACAGAAACAATAGGAAATTATATATATGAGATTTATTATAAGGGATTGAATCACTCAAATACAGAGACTGAAAAGTCCCACAATCTCCTATCTTCAAGTGGGACTTGACAGTATAAGTCAGTCCAAGTCAAAGATCTGAGAGCCAGGGGAATCTGAAGTCCTCAATGCAGAAGGGAGAAGGCAGGAGAAGATAGTTGTTGGAGATCAAGCCATCATGCAGGAGAATCTGAGCTCTTCCTCTTTTAGCCCCTTTATTTAATTCAGACTCAGCACACTGGATGATGCCCTTCCAAATCAGGGAGAACAAACTGCTTACTGACTCTATGGATTCAAACTGTGGTTCAGTGGCTAGGACTCTGTGCTTCCAATGCAGGGGGCCCAGGATTCATCCCTGGTCAGAGAACTGGATCCCACATGTCCCAAGCAAAGATTTCCCAAGTAGCGATGAAGATCAAAGATCCCACACACTGCAACTAAGACCCAGTGCAGCCAAATAAACAAATTTTAAATGCATATTTCATCTGTAGCCATCCTCACAAACACACCCCAAAATAATGTTTAGCCAAAACATATGGGCATTTGTGACCCTATGAAGCTGACACATCAAATTAACCATCACAAACAGAAAGATAAAATATATATGACATAATACAAGTCAGATTGCTTGTAGGATTGTAAAAAGTGTAACTCCTTCTGTGAAACCTTCTCCAATATCCTTACTCAAAATTAATTACTCCCTAGTTCTGGTTTCATGAATCATCACTCAGAACTTGCATTGAAATTAAAGGATCAGATAAAAAATTTTAAGTACTTTTAGCTAAAATAAAATATCATAAGAAATGCATTGAAGTTTAAAGTACATAAAGATTTGGAAATCTCCAGTATGACTAAATCACAGTATCTGTAAGTAGATTTTTATGAAATATACAAGCACAGAAGGAGCAGATTGAGAAGCTTCTGTTTGTAGACCATGAGTAGTGATCAAGCATATTGTATAAGGAAAAAAGTTTAGAGAAAGATGGCTTGGATTGGGGAAATATTGGAAATAATGGGCTAAGGTAAAAATCAGCACTGGAGCTTAATACCATTCTAAATGGGCTTCTCTGGTGGTTCAGATGATAAAGATTCTGCCTGCAATGCAGGAGATCTAGGTTTGAACCCCAGGTCAGGAAGATCCCTTGGAGAAGGGAATGGCAATCCACTCCTATATTCTTCCCTGGAGTATTCGATGGACAGAGGAACCTGGAGGTCTACAGTCCATGGGGTCACAAAGGAATGGGACACAACTGAGTGACTAACACTTTCACACTTTCAATTTCACCATTCTAAACACTTCATGGCAAATAGAAGTGGAAACAGTGACATTTTATTTTCTTGGGATGCAGAATCACTGCGGATAGTGACTGCAGCCATAAAATTAACAGACACTTGCTCCTTGGGAGGAAAGTCATGACAAACCTAGACAGCATATTAAAAAGCAGAGCCATCACTTTGCTGATAAAGGTAAATGTAATCTCAGCTATGATTGGGGGCTTCTCTGGTGGCTCAGACGATAAAGCGTCTGCCTGCAACGCAGGAGACCTGGGTTCAATTCCTGGGTTGGGAAGATCCCCTGGAGTAGGAAATGGCAATCCACTCCAGCACTCTTGCCTGGAAAACCCCATGGACGGAGGAGCCTACAGTCCATGGGATTGCAAAGAGTCGGACACGATTGAGCGACTTCACTTTCACTTCAATCACAGCTATGGTTTTTCCAGTAGATTTCAAATTGTGGTGCCAGAGAATACTCTGGAGAGTCTTGTGGGGTGCAAGGAGATCAAACCACTCAATCCAAAAGGAAATCAACCCTAAATATTCATTAGAAGGACTGAGGCTGAAGCTGAAGCTCCAATGCTTTGGGCCACCTGATGTGAAGAGCCAACTCACTGCAAAGACCCTGATGCTGTGGAAGAGTGAAGGCAGGAGGAGAAGGGGACACAGAGGATGAGATGGTTGGATGGTATCACCGGCTCAATTGACATGAGTCTGAGCAAACTCTGAAGAACAGGGAAGCCCGGTATGATGCATTCCATGGGGTTGCAAAGAGTCAGACATGACTTAGCAACTAAACAACAACTACAACCATTCTAATCAGGATGTTGGAAGAGGCAAGAAGAAAGAAGGGGCATTTCTGAGATATTTTTCAGAAAGGGCAATACATGCTAGATCCTTAGAAATATCCAGATAAAAATATACATGAGTAGATTTCTTTTGGATGTTGTCATTTGTGATGACTGTCAGTAGTCTTGGTCTCCAAAATCACTGCAGATGGTGGCTGCAGCCATGAAATTAAAAGATGGTTGCTCCTTGGAAGAAAAGCTAAGACCAACCTAAACAGAATTTTAAAAAACAGAGACATTACTTTCTGACAAAGGTCTGTCTAGTCAAAGATATGATTTTTCCAATAGTCATGTATGGATGTGAGAATTGAACTATGAAGAATGCTGAGTACCGAAGAATTGATACTTTTGAACTGTGGTGTTGGAAAAGACTCTTGAGAGTCCCTTGGATGGCAAGGAGTTCAAATTAGTCCATTCTAAAGGAAATCAGCTCTGAATATTCTTTGGAAGGACTGATGCTGAAGCTGAAGCTCCAATAATTGTGGCCACCTGATACGAAGAACTGACTCATTGAGAAAGAGCCGGATGCTGGGAAAGATTGAAGGTGGGAGGAGAAGGGGATGACAGAGGATGAGATTGTTAGTTGGCATCACCGACTCAATGGACATGAGTCTGAACAAACTCCGGGAGTTGGTGATGGACAGCGAAGCCTGGGATGGGGCAGTCCGTGAGGTCGCAAAGAGTCAGACATGAATGAGCAACTGAGCTAAACTGAAGTGATCAACAGTCTATCATACTGATGAAGATGGAGGTCACACAGTGTAACGGAAGATATTTTAAAGAAAACTGGCCCAGATCTGCTAACCTAAAATAAACATATAATTATAAAAATCACCCCTAAGCCTGAGCGACTTAACACATTTCTCACTCACACTTCATAGATTTCACTTATATTCTTAGATCAGGATTTAGGTTGATAAAAATCCAGTGTTATATAGTTTCACCATTCGAAACACATGATCTCTCACATCCCTGTATCAGGGAAAGAGACAATATGAGGATCCATAGTTTCTCGGTTATGCTTTGGTGCAGAGGTGAAATCTGTACTTCAACTTAGAGCCAGTGCAGATGTAGTTAGATGGCCCTCCCTAATTCAAAGAGGGTACAGAAAAGCATTTCTATTTTTAGAAAACAAATCACATCTCTGCAACAAGAAATCAGGTTTGCAAAGATGGAAGCATGCATAACTAATATAAAAGTTGTTGCTGGGCCTGTAAAAATAAATAAGGTAACTCATGATGAGAAGGGTAGTCAAGCAGAGTCAAATTTTCTACTGGAAGCAAAGCCAATGAAGGAAACTGAAACAGACAAGAAGTAGTGAACTAGGGGAGGCTATTGTCACTGACATCCAAAGAGAAAGTTTCTAGCAGTGGAAAGGTTCCATTGATGTGAAATGCAGTTAAGAGATCAAATTGTAGAAAGACATAGAGGAGGTTTCGGCTTCTCACTTGGAAGTCAGAAGAAATATTTTAAGAGAAAATTTTTAGAAGAGTTGTGACAATGTCATTTGTATTTCAGGCCAGGGAGGAATAAATGGATAAAGAGAAAGTGGAGACAAGGAATACAATTTACATTTTATCTTGATAAACATGCAAAAGAAATCCCAACAACCTAAGTCCCTATGTCAATTTCTTCATTCAGTGTCTCTTGAATGCCATTGTTTGTGTTATCAAATGAAGGATTTTAAAGAGCTTCATCATACGGTTGCTTCCAGCTTCCAGAGTAATAATAATGACAACAGTGATGATAATAACAATAATTATAATTATTTATCGCCAAACATGAAACAGGTATTGCACTGGGCATTTTCTATGTGCTAATTAATGTATTCCTGCAACCACATTTTAAAGAAGAGACTCATGACACTTAGATTAAATGAGGTGTCCAATCACACATTTATTAAGTAGATAAATTTAGATTAGAGTCCAGATCTGTCTACTTCAAAGCCATATGTTACCTTATCCATGATTGATGGCAAATTAGACGCATGCCATAGATAAATTTTACCTTAACCATGACCAAATATTTGAATTTTGATATATTATTTATAAGTTTCAAAATATAGATTATAGTATTAATAGGTGATTGAATAACTATTTACAAAATGTGATGACTAGCATATAAATCAGAGAAGGCAATGGCACCCCATTTCAGTACTCTTGCCTGGAAAATCCCATGGACAGAGGAGCCTGGTAGGCTACAGTCCATGGGACCCTAAGAGTCGGGCACTCCTGAGCAACTTCACTTTCACTTTTCACTTTCATGCATTGGAGAAGGAAATGGCAACCCACCCCAGGATTCTTGCCTGGAGAATCTCAGAGACAGAGGAGCCTAGTGGGCTGCCGTCTGTGGGTCGCACAGAGTCAGACATGACTGAAGCGACTTAGCAGCAGCAGCAGAATATAAATGTTAAACTAGAGAGAAACTTGAGTGTTTCATTGTCCTCTTTAAAACTTCAATTAATGACTTTGATGACTATGCATGGGTTAGCATTGATAATTGGATATTAAATCTAGTCACTCTTTCTGTGAGGGAAGCAATTTTGTTGAGTTTGGGACTTATTGAGGCTACACAAGTAGAGAACAGCAGTGACTAGCTCAATATTTCTTCTAAAAAAGACTCAGGAATTTAGTTGACTGCAAGCTCAGAACAGCCAGCACTGTTATTGCTAATTGCACTGGTGGATTAAATTAATGCATGGGTAGAACCTAGCTAAAGGGCACCAACTGTGCAATTAAATACCGTCTGAACTGAATAGAAAACACCTGGTCTTAAGATACTGGCACCATATTTAAGAATGACACTGAAAACCTGTGGATGGTTCCAAAAACAATTACTTGGATCATCTAAGCACTGGAAGTCACATCTTATGGAAAATGTTGGAAGACGCTGAGAATATTTCACTTGGCAAAGATAAAACCTGAGAAGTTGCAAATGTTTGTAGGAATAACACGGAAAGATATTACAAAAATTAGAAAATATCTCCACTTAAGAATGGCGTTTTATAATTTTCAACGTTAGTCTTCATGTCTGTGCTCTGCAGTAAGAATAAATCAGACATATAAATTACTGTTGTCCAATGGAAATGTGCTACCATTGAAACAACCTGAGTTTTTTGAGTGGAACATAAATTGGAGGACAATTTTATTTCTTTTCCCAACTGAATCGCATTAGAGGGTAAAAGGATATTATTAGAAATTGTCCTGAGAATACTCTGGGACTAACTCAGGCAAACTGGCATTTTCTTAGTAGATTTTCCCAGACAGTTTATATGATACATATAATTGTTGGCCTCTCTTTTTACAGATGAAGAATCTGAGGTCCAAGAATTTGCCCCCAAATCACACTGAATTCAAATTGACTCCAAATCCAAGCTCCTTTATGCTGCAACTTTAACCTTATTACCTTTTGGTAGTGCATTTTTATTCTGCAGAATTATTTTCCTAAAGACTGAAAAATTACCTTTTATAGGAAAAAAAAAAAAAGGAGACATGTTCACACTCTGCAGAGAATTAGCCTTGACAAATGCTGTGTTTTGCAAGTTACATCTAAAATTGGATTGTGTCAGCTTTAAATATCAACTTGACTGGGCTATAGTTTCCAGTTATTCAATCACAGAGTAATCTAGACATTTTGTGATGATGTTATAGAGATGTGATTAAAGTCCATAATCAGTTGACTTTAAATAAGAGAGATTATCAGAGATAAAATGAGTGGGCCTGCTTTAATCTATGGAAAGCNTTACATCTAAAATTGGATTGTGTCAGCTTTAAATATCAACTTGACTGGGCTATAGTTTCCAGTTATTCAATCACAGAGTAATCTAGACATTTTGTGATGATGTTATAGAGATGTGATTAAAGTCCATAATCAGTTGACTTTAAATAAGAGAGATTATCAGAGATAAAATGAGTGGGCCTGCTTTAATCTATGGAAAGCCTTAGTACAGAGCTAAGACTTTCCAAAGGAAATTCTACTCTTGGACTAGAGTTTTAGCTCATTTTAAGAGTTCCAGATAAGTCCTTCCTGTTTAACAGATTTCAGGTTGACCTAGTCAGACCCCACCATCACATACCCAATTCCCTACAGCAAATCTGTTAGTTCTGTTTCTCTGGTTGTACACTGAATAACATAGGAGCCATAAATTCACATTAGTAGAAGAGGTAAGCAGTTAAAAATAAAAATTAATAATCTATGAAGAATTCTCCAGGTAAGCAAGTGCAATAATCAAAGACTTGACAATGTATGATCAAAATTCAAGCACTAATTAGTGTACAGGAATAATCTTTATCCCTCAGAGAGATAACTCATAAGAATAAAGTTTGATTGCAGTCCTCACACTAAGGTCTATAGCAGATACTCCTCATACCCCCCTGAATCACATTACTCTCATCACTTCAATAGAATTGGCTAGATTTTTATCTGCTGCACCTTCATGTCTTTCTTGGAAGCTCTTTTGGGTTTCTAGATCCTATTGCATGCTTATAGGGTAGCACAGAATGGCTGGGGATACAACACCCTTAGGGAGCATGACTAACAGATGTTGATCAAAAGTCCCTTGGTTTACTTGACCCTCTTCCATGAGAGTGATAACTCACAAACTTGTATTCTTACATAGATTCCTAGGGATTCCCCCAAATTATCTGATGATGAACAGAATGCAAATGGGCTCTGGCCTCTTAGAATTTTTATTTTCTGAAAGTCTCTACTGCAGTTACAGATCCTCTAGGACACAACTTTGTAAACTTGGAAAGAGGCCTAAAGACCATTTCTTCCCTGTCCCCTTTCACCTTCCCGTCTTCTACCTGCTCTAGTGATAACTTGCTTGTGAGTGAGCGATTTTTGGTTGTCTTTACTTTCCAAGCACACATCACAACACCCATCAGTTCAGTTAACTTCAGTCACTCAGTCGTGTCCGATTCTTTGCGACCCCATGAATCGCAGCACGCCAGGCCTCCCTGTCCATCACAAACTCCCCGAGTTCACGCAGACTCATGCCCATCGAGTCCGTGATGCCATCCAGCCATCTCATCCTCTGTCGTCCCCNCTGGAACTTGAAATGAGATGCAAAGCAGAAGTGATACAAGGAAGTCACAGACAAGGATCCAAGACCACGAAGCAGAGTGAACTGGGACATCTAAAGTGACATAAAAAACAGGTGTGAAGGCTGGGCCCTCATGGTCTCAGTTAAGCCTGCAACAATAATAAGTGGGAGACATGGGTTCCACAGGTCATGAGATTTAGAATCCCATCACAGCCTGGAACACAGCATTGCTTTGAATTTCAGTACATTTTCTGCCTTGGAATCCAATGCTACTGCTGAACGTACAAATCATGAAGTTTTGGAAAGAAGAGAAAAAAGGAAGGAGAGATGGTACTTGAGTCTCTTTCCAACTCTACAACTCNCATGAGATTTAGAATCCCATCACAGCCTGGAACACAGCATTGCTTTGAATTTCAGTACATTTTCTGCCTTGGAATCCAATGCTACTGCTGAACGTACAAATCATGAAGTTTTGGAAAGAAGAGAAAAAAGGAAGGAGAGATGGTACTTGAGTCTCTTTCCAACTCTACAACTCTATGATATCACAGAGAACATGGCCTTGAAACCTTACATAAAGCCTCATGAAGATAATGGAGAATTCAGTGGCACCCCACTCCAGTGCTCTTGCCAGGAAAATCCCATGGACAGAGGAGCCTGGTAGGCTACAGTCCATGGGGTTGTGAAGAGTTGGACATGACTGAGTGACTTCACTTTCTTTTTTCCCTTTCATGCATTGGAGAAGGAAATGGCAACCCACTCTGCTGTTCTTGCCTGGAGAATTACAGGAATGGAAGCACCTGGTGGGCTGCCATCTATAGGATCTCACAGAGTCCGAAACGACTGAAGTGACTTAGCAGCAGCAACAGCAGCATGAAGGTAAGCTAAACATTCCACAAGGGAAAAGTTTGTGAAAAATACTATTTATTGGCACTATTGGCCAACGATGCTGGATAATAGTATGTGCTCAGTGAGCATTCTTTGAATGAGTAAAATGTCACACAGAAACACTAATTTCATTTCCTGCATACTTTATCCATGTGAAAGCATCCTTTCCAAGCAGATAACTATTTTCCCATGTAAATTTACCTGTCATGGCTCACTATTAGTATCTTCATCCCTCATCTCTAAATAATTCCATGACTTCTTCTATGAGTAAATTATACAGGCAATAGAATCTGTCATCCTTAGTTTAAATCCAATCTCTTCCCCTTAAAATCTGTCTCATGTCAGTAACCTGAATTAGCCTGTCTGAGCCTCAATTTGCTCATTATGGAAGAGTGTGTGGTAATAGCATTGTACCTATCTTACAAAGCTGTTGTGAGAAATAAATTGCTTAGCATAACATCTAGCCTCAAGTTCAGTTCAGTTCAGTTCATTTGCTCAGTCGTGTCCGACTCTTTGCGACCCCATGAATCGCAGCACGCCAGGCCTCCCTGTCCATCACCAACTCCCGGAGTTCACTCAGACTCACATCCATCGAGTCAGTGACGCCATCCAGCCATCTCATCCTCGGTCGTCCCCTTCTCCTCCTGCCCCAAATCCCTCCCAGCATCACAGTCTTTTCCAGTGAGTCAACTCTTTGCATGAAGTGGTCAAAGTACTGGAGCTTCAGCTTCAGCATCATTCCTTCCAAAGAAATCCCAGGGCCGATCTCCTTCAGAATGAACTGGTTGGATCTCCTTGCAGACCAAGGGACTCTCAAGAGTCTTCTCCAACACCACAGTTCAAAAGCATCAATTCTTTGGCGCTGAGCCTTCTTCACAGTCCAACTCTCACATCCGTACATGACCACTGGGAAAACCATAACCTTGACTAGATGGACCTTAGTCGGCAAAGTAATGTCTCTGCTTTTGAATATGCTATCTAGGTTGGTCATAACTTTTCTTCCAAGGAGTAGCCCTCATTAAATGTTAACTGTGGCTCAAGTGGTAAAGAATCCACCTGCAATGAGGGAGACCTGGGTTTAATCCCTGGATTGGAAAGATCTGGAGAAGGGAAAGGCTACCCATTCTGGTATTCTGGCCTGGAGAATTCCGTGGACTGTAGAGGATATTGATTCACAGAGTCGGACATGACTGAGTGACTTTCACTTTCACTCTGGTTATCATATGTATGCACTTCTTCATTTTAAGTTATGTTGATGTACTTTCTTGCTTAAGTAAAATAGATTTTAATCTCTAGGAATCATGAGACACAAAACCATGGTAGATAGAGAGATCATTATGACATTCACTTAACTTGTAAGATGTAAAATAGCAATGCTACACCTGGATGTAAAAGCTGAATAGGTTGGAAGGTGTTAATTTGTTGACTTATCCTGAGTTCCCATTGAGTTATCTTAAAAACAGAGTCAGACTCTGACTGCAGATACTTTCTGTCTGCCAAGTTATATGGTGCTTGTCTTCAGGGCTGGGGGAAAAAAAAAGGTTGCAGACTGAGAGAGGATTAAAACAGATGCTGCTACTCTAAGGAATCAAAGTTGGACATATTCCCTACAAATTGTCATATATTTTCTGACTCAAAGACGTAAGCACATACCCCATCTACTTATCAATAGTACTTAGTACAAGTAGTATTTTCAGTTCTGCAGTGGGGAATCTAAAAGACTGGTAATCCAACCCCATAAGTCAGTTCTGCGAGGATTGTTTGTGAGGTCGGGGAAGATTATCCGCCACTAGATAGTATGACAGGTAGTTTTTCATTCCTTCAAGAAGTGAAAAAAGAAGAAAGCAGTCTTTCAAGAGTGACCTACTGTGGGGGCACCACAGAGGTGCGTTCTGAGGGTAGGCTGTAATCCTGGACCTTAAGGAGTTCACATCACTTTGAGAAAATACTGAAATAATTTATCTACATTGACATTTACGGTCTTCAAATACATGCTACATGGATTCTAAAGCAGATTCATGAACATGTATAATTAGGAAAGTCTCATGGATGAATCTGGAANGCAAAGTAATGTCTCTGCTTTTGAATATGCTATCTAGGTTGGTCATAACTTTTCTTCCAAGGAGTAGCCCTCATTAAATGTTAACTGTGGCTCAAGTGGTAAAGAATCCACCTGCAATGAGGGAGACCTGGGTTTAATCCCTGGATTGGAAAGATCTGGAGAAGGGAAAGGCTACCCATTCTGGTATTCTGGCCTGGAGAATTCCGTGGACTGTAGAGGATATTGATTCACAGAGTCGGACATGACTGAGTGACTTTCACTTTCACTCTGGTTATCATATGTATGCACTTCTTCATTTTAAGTTATGTTGATGTACTTTCTTGCTTAAGTAAAATAGATTTTAATCTCTAGGAATCATGAGACACAAAACCATGGTAGATAGAGAGATCATTATGACATTCACTTAACTTGTAAGATGTAAAATAGCAATGCTACACCTGGATGTAAAAGCTGAATAGGTTGGAAGGTGTTAATTTGTTGACTTATCCTGAGTTCCCATTGAGTTATCTTAAAAACAGAGTCAGACTCTGACTGCAGATACCTTCTGTCTGCCAAGTTATATGGTGCTTGTCTTCAGGGCTGGGGGAAAAAAAAAGGTTGCAGACTGAGAGAGGATTAAAACAGATGCTGCTACTCTAAGGAATCAAAGTTGGACATATTCCCTACAAATTGTCATATATTTTCTGACTCAAAGACGTAAGCACATACCCCATCTACTTATCAATAGTACTTAGTACAAGTAGTATTTTCAGTTCTGCAGTGGGGAATCTAAAAGACTGGTAATCCAACCCCATAAGTCAGTTCTGCGAGGATTGTTTGTGAGGTCGGGGAAGATTATCCGCCACTAGATAGTATGACAGGTAGTTTTTCATTCCTTCAAGAAGTGAAAAAAGAAGAAAGCAGTCTTTCAAGAGTGACCTACTGTGGGGGCACCACAGAGGTGCATTCTGAGGGTAGGCTGTAATCCTGGACCTTAAGGAGTTCACATCACTTTGAGAAAATACTGAAATAATTTATCTACATTGACATTTACGGTCTTCAAATACATGCTACATGGATTCTAAAGCAGATTCATGAACATGTATAATTAGGAAAGTCTCATGGATGAATCTGGAATTGAGGCAAGCCTTGAAGATGGGCAGACTTTTGGAATGGCAGAGAGTAGAAGCTAATGCATCCCGGTGTCTTAAATACGGAAAGACTCAGAGACGGGGAATCACAAAAGCCAGTGCTCTTTCTTATCTCCTCACTCTTCAGTATATAGTCCCATCTGATCTTTTTTTTATGTCTATACTTTTATTAATTAATTACTTTATTTATTTTTGTCTGTGCTGGGTCTTTGTTGCTACACGGGTGTTTCTCTAGCTGCAAAGAGCGTGCATTACTCCCTAGTTGCTTTCCATCGTGGTAGCTTTTCTTGTTGCAGAGCAGGACTTCAGGTGCTCAGGCTTCAGGAGTTGCAGTTCCCAGGCTCTAGAGCACAGGCTCAACAGTTGTGGCTCAGAGCTTAGTTGCTCCGTGCCATGGGGATCTTCCTGAATTGGGATCCAACCCGTCTCTACTGCATTGGCAGATGGATTATTTACCCCTGAGCCACCAGGGAAGCCCCAGCCCCATCTGTTCTTTTTTCTTTTTTTTTCTAAGTTTAAATTTTTATTTTTTAGTTTGTTTTGCTTAACAATACTGTATTCATTTTGCTATACATTGACATGAATCAGCCATGAGTGTACATGAGCTCCCAATCCCGACCCCTTCTCCCCCCTCCCACCCCACACCATCCCTCTGGATCATCCCCACACATCAGTCCCAGGCATCCTGCATCAAACCTAGACTGGTGATTCGTTTCACTTATGATATCATACATGTTACAGTGCCACTCTCCCAAACCATCCCACCCTCTCCCTCTCCCACAGAGTCCAAAAGGCTGTTCTGCACATCTGTGTCTCTCTTGCTGTCTTGCATAAAGGTTTAACACTACCATCTTTCTAAATTCCATATATATGTGTTAGTATACTGTATTGGTGTTTTTCTTTCTGGCTTACTTCACTCTGTATAATAGGCTCCAGTTCCATCCACCTTATTAGAACTGATTCAAATGTATTCTTTTTGCTGGCTGAGTCATACTCCATTGTGTATATGTACCACAGCTTTCTTATCCATTCATCTGCTGATGGACATCTAGGTTGCTTCCATGTCCTGGCTATTATAAATAGTGCTGCAATGAACATTGGGGTACACGTGTCTCTTTCAGTTCCAGTTTCCTCAGTGTGTATGCCCAGCAGTGGGATTGCTGGGTCATAAGGCAGTTCTATTTGCAATTTTTAAAGGAATCTCCACACTGTTCTCCATAGTGGCTGTACTAATTTGCGTTTCCACCAACAGTGTAAGAGGGTTCCCTTTTCTCCACACCCTCTCCAGCATTTATTGCTTGTTGACTTCTGGATCGGAGCCATTTTGACTGGTGTGAAATGGTACCTCATCGTGGTTTTGATTTGCATTTCTCTGATAATGAGTGATGTTGAGCATCTTTTCATGTGTCTGTTAGCCATCCATATGTCTTCTTTGGAGAAATGTCTATTTAGTTCTTTGGCCCATTTTTTGATTAGGTCATTTACAAATGACCCATCTGTTCTTAATCCCACTACTAGCCTCCCAAATGAAGTTGGTCTTAACCAAGAGAATGTATATTATCATATTTTATTTTAATATTTTAAAATGTTTACTCTGTGTTAAATATAAGTAGAATATAGAAACTAATCTTCAAAATTATCTCCAAAAGGAATAAGATGAAGTGTCATGGAATAGTCTTCATTTTCTTGGTTTTCAATTTAATTTGATTAAAGCCCTTTGATTATGTTTCATTTATGGACCAGATTCAGAGATGAGAAATTTCTCTTCCAGCTTCAGTCAACTGCTAATTCAGAAAGAATTTGCCTGGTGTTTACATTGTAAACAAACATGATGAACCCTTATTTTATAGAATTTGTTGATCATTTCTCATTTCTTTTTTATAGCTCTAGGATCTGCACTTATGCAGATTATATGTTGCTTTATGTTGCATAGCTATCAGCAAACAATTAATAATCACTAAAACTTCTTAAATAATCAGGAAAGGAAGATATTTATGTTCTTGAATAGTCTATGCAATGTTCTCATCCGTGCCTATAAGACAAAATTTGTTGGTTTATTTTAGTTAAACTTGACTACAATGGATTTTAATATATGTCTTTGACATATTCTGAGAATTCTTGAGAAGTTCATAGAATCTATGTACGATACGCTTCAGTAGTAAAGCGAGTCATATTCTTTATTATATATATATTTAAAAACATGATTCAAATGCTCTTATTAAGTTGCATGCATTAAATTAACACTTTCATTTTATTTTTCCTTAGGAAGCATCTTGATGGTTAACCTCTGAACTCCTGGTCCTAAGACGTGCTTGAGAGATGTTTAGCTGTTCATTTCATGAAGAGCTACAAATGAATTCAGGTTCAGCTGTCTGAATCATAAGTCCATTCATAGACAGTTCTACAAATAACAGACTAGTGGCCAAGTCCCCCTTGCCCCATGTTTCGTTAGGGCATTAAACTATTTACTTTAGAAACTTAAGTAGATAATAAGTAAATGGAAAATAATGTGTTATGCCACATGAAAACCATAAGACAGTCAGGTTTTGGTGTCCAAATACACAATTTCTTAGAACAAAATAATGTCATTCATTTATGTATTGTCTTTGACATTTTTATGTTAAAGCAGCAAAGTTGAATAACTGTGACAGAGAATATATGACGCACAAAGCCTAAAATGTTTACTCTCTGGTCCTAGCAGACCACATTGTACTGTAAAGGATACCTAATTTGAACTAAGTTCAAGAGATCTTGGGCCTGGCCCATGATCTGTTACATACTAGACTTGTAACTTTTGGGAAAGTCTTTGACCTTAGTGAGACTCAAAATTCTTATTCATAAAGTGAGATAAACAGTAAAGTAAAATATAAGGAAGATAATAGTGACAGTGCATAGTAGACTCTGAAACAATATAATTTGAAAGAGGATAACATATTTAATTAGACAAATGCATTCGTTTGTCCAGGCAAGTAAAACAATGACAAGCTGGCCAAGGTTTTCCTAAAGAGATGTATTTAACTTTAGAAAAGCAAGGGAAAATAAATAGAAGAAAATATCCTACGGCTTACCAAATTCAATTCATTAATTTATCCAGCAGAAGCAAACTTGCTCCTTTCTTGATCTTCAAAGAGTCCGCAGTCAGCTTGCAAGTGAGATGCATATAGTTAATTTCACCTTTTCGCTTCAGGTTTGAGGGATAGGTGCACACATATAGACAGTGTGTGAAGACATTGCTTGATATATGCAGGTGTAAAGAGAGGAGGAGTACCAAAGGGACCCACTTGTCCTGGATGACTCAACTGACCTTGTAAAATAATAAAAATCCTCCAATTAATAAAACTGTCAGTGCAAAAGCAAGCAGGTTGGAAATAAATCAGGGGAAGGTTCACTTTCATCAGAGGGCTGAAGGCAGGGCTGTTGTGTCTTTAAGTGGGTAATGACCTCTGTGTGGGAAGACAATTGAAGGAAGCTCCAGGAAGCCTGGCTCCTGGACCCACAGGCTGCCCACTTGCAAGAGGCAGACAGACAGCCCAGGCATTCCGCGCACAATCACAGCCTTTCCGGTGACATTCCTCTTTAAGAAGTGATGCCACCTTTGTCAGAGAGCCAAGTCCTCAGGAGTGCCGGTCCACTCTGAGCACATGGGAGCACCTGGGCAGGCCTGTTTTGATAGCCTGCCTGGCTCCTGCCGTGGCTGCGGTCCAGGGAGGATGTGGACCACAATGCCTTTGATTTGAATCCTCAGGGGGTAAGGGGATCATAAAGGTGGAAAACGTGTCTCCGGGACTGGAGACAGGAGGAAAAGTGACTCTTGAGTTGGCTGTAACCCCAAGGCAACATTGCAGAGTCAAGGAGTCATCGATGGGTCAGAAGTGACCCCTAGTGGGGTCTCTTTCTTCCGCACAGTTGAAAGAATTTCTACCATAATATAGCTCAAGTACTGTTTGGTGAAGGTAAAAAAGAAAATAAAGAAAAATTGGGGGGGCGAGGAAAAGAAATAGATTTATAATTCAATAAAGTAACAGAGAAAATAAAAGAAGAAAAAATGGAAAGTTAAGAATACGAAAGAGAAAGAAAAAAAAATCTATTGTCTCTCTAGAAATTCATTTGCCTTAGTGAAGGAGGCATTAATCATGACTGAAATTAATAAAATCATATAATTCTCCAGCTTAAAATCTCCTCAGAGGCTATTATTGTACTTAAAATGAGAGCTCAAACTCTTGCAAAAACCTGCACAGCCTTACGTGGTTCAGTTCAGTTCAGTCGCTCAGTCTTGTCTGACTCTGCAACCCCATAAACTGCAGCACTCCAGGCCTCCCTGTCCATCACCAACTCCCGGAGTTCACCCAAACCCATGTCGGTTGAGTGGATGATGTCATCCAACCATCTCACCCTCCGTCATCCCCTTCTCCTCCTGCCTTCAATCTTTCCTAGCATCAGGCTCTTTCCCAATGAGCAAGCTCTTCACATCAGGTGACCAAAGTATTGGAGCTTCACCTTCAACATCAATCCTTCCAATGAACACCTAGGACTGATCTCCTTTAGGAAGGACTGGTTGGATCTCCTTGCAGTCCAAGGGACTCTCAAGAGTCTTCTCCAACACCGCAGTTCAAAAGCATCATTCTTTTGTGCTCAGCTTTCTTTATAGCCCAACAGTAATATCCATACATGACCACGGGGAAAACCATAGCCTTGACTAGATGGATCTTTGTTGGCAAAGTAATGTCTCTGTTTTTTAAGATGCTGTCTAGGTTGGCCATAACTTTCTTTCCAAGGAGAAAGCGTCTTAATTTCATGGCTGCAGTCATCATCTGCAGTGATTTTGGAGCCCAGAACAATAAAGTTAATCACTGTTTCCCCATTTTTCTGCCATGAAGTGACAGGACCAGATGCCATGATCTTCATTTTCTGAATGCTGAGCTTTAAGCCAACTTTTTTGCTCTCCTCTTTCACTTTCATCAAGAGGCTCTTTAGTTCCTCTTCACTTTCTACCTAAAGGGTGGTGTCATCTGCATATCTGAGGCTATTGATATTTCTCCCGGCAATCTTGATTCCAGATTGTGCTTCTTCCAGCCCAGCCCTTCTCATGATGTACTCTGCAACTTTCCAGTCCCAGCTTAACGTGAGTCCTTCTAGTGGCTAGGGGCATGGGCTCTTGTTCGATTCCTATAATAAGAAACTCCTTCCTGATTTAGGACCTTTTCATTCACTGCCCCTTCAGCCTGCACTCATCCCACCCTGCCCTCACCTTGTCGGTCATTGTCTCAGCTGTATGTCTTTTCCACTGGAATGCAAACTCTATGAGGGGCAGGGTCCTCCTATAAACATGCTGTTCATATAGTAGGTCATCAATATTCATTTGTTGAATGAATGGATTAATAAACTACTCATAAAGATATTTCAAAGATTTGAAGTTAGAATTGACTTTGAAGTATCTTGGCGTGCTGTCGTCCATGGGATCACAAAGAGTGGGACACGACTGAGCAGCTGAACTGAACTCTAACAGCCCTTGCCACTTTGAAAACATCATTGTTCATGTTGTTATCATAGTCCCAAGTAATAGTGATTGAATTCATATTGTCAGAGGCAAGGTATTCATCAACAGCCTGCCTCCTACTAAATTAGAAATGTATGTTTGGTTGCTGGCTGGATTTCTTGTGTCTGAGCACAATCCTTTCTACACATGCTTTACTGCCAAAGAAACTGAGATCAGGGCNTTTAGGACCTTTTCATTCACTGCCCCTTCAGCCTGCACTCATCCCACCCTGCCCTCACCTTGTCGGTCATTGTCTCAGCTGTATGTCTTTTCCACTGGAATGCAAACTCTATGAGGGGCAGGGTCCTCCTATAAACATGCTGTTCATATAGTAGGTCATCAATATTCATTTGTTGAATGAATGGATTAATAAACTACTCATAAAGATATTTCAAAGATTTGAAGTTAGAATTGACTTTGAAGTATCTTGGCGTGCTGTCGTCCATGGGATCACAAAGAGTGGGACACGACTGAGCAGCTGAACTGAACTCTAACAGCCCTTGCCACTTTGAAAACATCATTGTTCATGTTGTTATCATAGTCCCAAGTAATAGTGATTGAATTCATATTGTCAGAGGCAAGGTATTCATCAACAGCCTGCCTCCTACTAAATTAGAAATGTATGTTTGGTTGCTGGCTGGATTTCTTGTGTCTGAGCACAATCCTTTCTACACATGCTTTACTGCCGAAGAAACTGAGATCAGGGCGCCCTTGGGGGTCCACAGTGTTTAAGTCTCCATGCTGCCGGTGCAGCGAGCACAGTTCCCATCCTGGTTGGAAGACTGTGTCCTACATGCAAGAGTGTAGCAAAAAATTTAAAAACAACAACAACAACAACAACTGAGACACTTAGCATTCAAGTGACTTATACAAAGTCATACAGTCTGTTTGTGGCAAAGATAATTAAACCAAGTCAACTTAGTTTACTCATCAGGGTAAGGTTAAGCACTGAGTTTCTAGTTTAAAAAGTGAGACTGGATGGGCATTTCTTTACAAAGTGATGCATGTTGCAATGTAAGGATAAATCTGAGGAAGCTGTTAATGTCATTTATGTACTCTAGATAGAATATGAACAAAATGAGGATGTATAGCTAAATTTTAAAAAATGAGAGTTATAGTTCTGTTATTTGACACAGATTTGGGAAATACAGAGTGCAGAAAATGATTGGTGGCATGATTCTAAATTCAGTGTTTTCCAGGAGAATGAGATTTTCCTTGTACAGTCAGGAGGGACCAGATTTATACTAGAACATCTAGGCATCTGAAAAGGCAGTGTGTTGCCCTAAAAGCTATGTCATCTTAGTAGACTAAGACGATGCAATGGATGTCATCAGTGGAACCTCTGTTTATAAAACAGGTGAAATACTGACCTATCTAGAAAACATCCAGTGGTTGGGCTTCCCATATGCACTTGAGATGAACCAGGTACAAGTTGCTCACTTGTTCTTAAGAGGTATAGGGGAATGTCAACTGCATGATTATACTTTAAATACAGAACCTGCATCAGGGAGTGCACTGATTTTCTAACAGAGTACCAAAAGCTAGATGGCCTAGAGCTGCAGGCATGTATTATCTCAGTTCTAGAGACCAGAAGCCCAAGACTAAGGCATCAGATTCTTTGTGACACCGGGAGAAAATCCATTTTATCTCTGTCCCCTAGCTTCTGTTGGTCTGCTGTGAATTTCAGGTGGCTTTTTTGTTTGTTTATAGAAGCCTCAGCTTCACATGGCATTCTTCCTGTGTAGATGTCTGCTTCCAAATTTCCTCTTTTTATGTCTTCACAAGTCATATTGGATTAGGGCCCATCCTAATGATCTCATCTTAACTAATTATATCTTGAATAATCCAAATTCCAAATAAAGTCAAATTCTGAAGGACCAGGGTTAGGACTTCAAAATATGATTTGGAGAACAAAGCAGATTTAGTTTCAATCACTCCGCTGCTGCTGCTGCTGCTGCTAAGTTGCTTCAGTCGTGTCTGACTCTGTGTGACCCCACAGACGGAACCTCATCAGGCTCCCCTGTCCCCAGGATTCTCCAGGCAAGAACACTGGAGTGGGTTGCTATTTCGTTCTCCAATGCATGGAAGTAAAAAGTGAAAGTGAAGTCACTGAGTCATGTCCAACTCTCAGCGACCCCATGGACTGCAGCCCACCAGGCTCCTCGATCCATGGGATTTTCCAGGCAAGAGTACTGGAGTGGGATGCCATTGACCTAGCCATGCCTAATTCCATGGCCCCAGCCCTTGTCCTTGGNATTTGAGTGAGGGTGGGCCAATCAAAATCCATTTCGAGGACATTCTTAATTGAAATTGCAGGAATAGACAGAAATCCCGTCTGCTGGCCATAAAAGATTTAAGCATCAAGGTTTCTGAGAGCTGGGGTTAGGGTCATTTATGTGTTTGTGACCCGTGTCTGGGACTGTCAGCACCTTGGAATGCACTAAACAAGGAGTCTTATCAATTTTCCACCACTGCCTTCAACTGTTCTCCGCCTAATTTTCACCCCTGCCCTCTTGCTTCTTTTTAGGACAGTTCAGTCAGACTCCATAACTCCGTGACTTTCGGCTCAGTTTAACAAGCCTGCCCAAGTCCAGCTTGGAGGGCACTGTTAGCATTCTGTGTAATGCTCTTCCTTTTGCCCTCAGGTCATGTTTGACGGACAGCCTTTTCTCTGTCCCATCCTTTCCAGTTTTAGGCCAGGTGGTGAAGATTGGCAAGCAAAACAAATGCCTTTTTCTTTAATGGGTATCACCTTCCTCTTCGCTTGTTTGGTAACACCCTCTGACTCACGAGCATTCTCCTGCGACCTGTGCATGAGCTGTGTCAGGACTCTGCCCAGTATAGCTCTGACGTGTGAGAGTCCTCTGTTCCACTTCTGTGCTGGTAGCCCTCTCTCCACAGGTCAAGCAGCCCTCTAAAGCGAGGTGCCAGAAGCTGCTCCAGCCTGTTTCCTCACCGACAGGAGGATCATGGATCTCTCCCATTCTATCTTGTGGGAGTGAAGAATACAGGATTCCCCTTTCCACTTTAGTCATGTATGGATGTGAGAACTGTACCGTAAATAAGGCTGAGCACCAAAGAATAGATGCTTTTGAACTGAGGTGTTGGAAAAGACTCTTGAAAGTCCCTCAGACTGCTAGGAGATCCAACCAGTAATTCCTAAAGGAAATCAACCCTGAATATTCATTGGAAGGATTGATGCTGAAGCTGAAGCTCCAATACTTTAGCCACCTGATGCGAAGAGCCAACTCATTGGAAAATACACTGATGGTGTGAAAGACAGGGCAGGAGGAAAAGTGGGTGACAGAGGATAAAATGGTTCGGTGGCATCACCGACTCAACAGACATGAGTTTGAGCAAACTCTGGGAGATAGTGAAGGACGGGGAAGCCTGGTGTGCTGTCGTTCATGGGGTCACAGAGTCGGACCCTACTGAGCAACTGAACAATGACAACAACCACTTTCTTACTTTCTGGCTTCCCTGGTAGCTCAGTGGTAAAGAATCGGCCTGTCAGTGCAGGGGATGTGGGGTCAATCCCTGGGTCAGGAAGATCCCCTAGAGAAGGGAATGACAACCCACTCCAGTATTCTTGCCTGGAGAATCCCATGGACAGAGGGGCCTGGAGGACTACAATTCATGAGGTTGAAAAGAGTCTAGCGTAATTTAGTAAGTAACCAGCAACAATAACATTCTCACTTTTTTTTTTTTTTCCTAGTCTACCCCTCTCTGTACCAGCCAGTCTCTAGCCTTCTGAAGGTTTCTAGCACCAAGAAGCCACTACTCTGGTTCATGTACCAAACTCCTAGGGATATATGTCAGCTTCTCCTGACAACTCTCCTTCTGAGTACCCAGTGGCACCACTAGGCAACTCTCAAGCTTCTCATTTCAGCAAATACGCAGCCACNTTCTAGCACCAAGAAGCCACTACTCTGGTTCATGTACCAAACTCCTAGGGATATATGTCAGCTTCTCCTGACAACTCTCCTTCTGAGTACCCAGTGGCACCACTAGGCAACTCTCAAGCTTCTCATTTCAGCAAATACGCAGCCACAGAGAGATGCCAGACCCACAGCTAGGGTCATTCTCTGCCTGTCAGGTTCCATGAGGATGTGTGTGCTGACTTTCAGCTTTAGAGCGTCAGCAGAGTATCTGAGAAAATGAGGGGAAGAAAAAAAAAGTTTGGCGAGGGAGAAAATTAAGCCAAATCTCAGGGAAAAGCAAGAGGGAGAGAAAGAGTGAAATCTTGGATGTGTTTATATCTCTTGTTCTGATGGGTTAGCACCAGTTTTACCTCAGACTTCCCACAGTGTCACTGCATGAGGCAGAGAGTTTTCCTTTCTGCTTAAGCTAGTTTGTGTTTTTAAACATAATTTAGAGTTCGCCTCTGGGAAATCGTTTAAGTGCGATTCTGTTCACAGTAGAACCACCTACCGCTCAACACCAGAATCCAGAGAGAGAGAAGTATTCATTCTAGGGTGTGTACATAGAGGGTATAATACAATAATTTCAAGTTGGGACTGGGACTTCGTATTTGTTCTTTCAAAACTTCCTGGCTTTTTCTGAAGCAGAGAAATGCTCAGAGATATCCAAACTTGGTACATTTGACACTGAGTACACTCACAGTATTTTATTCATTTTTACATAATAAGCATTAATGCCTTTTTTACAAGTGACTGAAACTATTGCTTACAAGATTTTTTTAAAATCAAGCTATGATCAGTTTTATTAAAGAAAACTTGTACATGATTTTTTTTTAATATCTCCATTTGTTTTAAAGTACACACACACACACAGAAAGCAAATGCATCCACTTAGAGGTTAGAAGGGATATTCTGGGTCATCCAAACCGTCACTGAACAAAATATACTACAATACTCTTAAAGTGTTCAGAGTAGTTAATTATCTCGTCTGGCCATGAAAGGCTCCAGAGATCAGGCCCCTGCTGCCTTTTGTTCCACTAAATATATCAAAGAGTTTGCATTCAAATCAGCAGTTAGAGGAGTTGGAACAGGAATGAAGAAAGAAAAATATTTTGCTCCTCCTTATAACATGAAACATCACTTTGTTCCAATACATACAGATATTATTTTGAAAGCCTGACCCCCATTCCATTTTGTTTAGTTTCGCACATTTCCCAAATTCCAAGCTCCAGTTCAGGAAACAAGACAGTGCCAATTGTTAGCTTGTGAACACTGAAGTCATATCAAATTCTGCAGCACTCACAGGGGGAAGGCACTGATGTATTTTTGCCCCTGAAATATTTACTCAAATTTAAGTCTGGTGAATAAATAGACTGAACACAAATGATTTAAGAACAAGACAAAATGATATGCTGTTTTAAGTAAAAGAACTGCAGGATGCTGGGAGCTGTTTATTTAAGTGTACATGGACATCCAACAACAGCTTCTGACCTCTGGCTGAGATATGGACCATCGGATTATTACCCCCTTGTCTTATCTGTGCCCCAGTTGTATTGTGACTGACTCCAAACGTGAGGCTGCTCAATTATAAATGGTAAGCCCTCTGTTCCTTTCTTCATGTCCTCTCAGGCTTATTCCCAGAGATAACAGTTTACTTCTTGGCAAACCTCAATCTAAAGAAAAGTAGATACTTCCACTCTGAAGAGGACTCTATTTTCTGCTACAAAAATCTGTGCCATAAATATATCTATTCTCAAAAGCAATTTGACTTGCTTTTGCTTCTAATTTCCATTATACTAATAACTGTGCCTCTTTGAGGCTACATCTTTAAAATAATTCATGATCTCCTCACTACAAATAATGTAACTCAATTTGCAGTTTGGATGAACCTAATATTAGGCCACAGTGAAGCACAAACTTTAAAAAAATCACAAGATTAAAAAAGAATTCAAAAATTTTCCCCTTATTTCCTTACATTAAAGAATTAAATCTGACCACATAAAACTGTTCTCATGGGTGATGGAGAATTTAGGAGACAGAGGGCACGTCTGGTTCCATAAAAGATGGAAAGTTAAAGTAAATACTACTTATAGAAATTTAGTGCTTAAAAGCTTTCTCATGGAATTTTAAGGTGGCCTGTGCTTTGGGTCACAGTGTTTTCTTTAATGGATCTTTTAGTTAGTAAGACAAGGAACGCATTGTTACTGGACAATAACCTACTTGCAAAATAATAGTCTAAAGGAGGAAAATAAACGTATTTTTAGGTATTCTTTGATCAAAGAATGTTAATGATGGAAAAGTCTGTAAGATCACCAATCTACAAATATTAAAATTAAATCTCAGAGAGGGGAGGTGTCTGTAAGACCACAGAATTGGTTGAGTCCATTTTTCCTTAAGTGATATCACTTTTCCTTAAGGGATATAAAGACTAAATGCACCATCTTGAACATGAATTACAATATCTTTCAAAGAACAACGAAAGAGTTTGTGAAATTTCAACTGGTTGGAGTTAATTTGCTTTTTTAATTGTTCATTCACTTTTCTCAAAATTGCTAGGCAAACCTAGATGTTGTGACTGTATATGATTGATTTACCTACCTGTGGAAATTATAAAAAGATTTTTAAAAATGTATACCAAAAATTATTTTCTTGAGTTCAATAAGACTTCAATTTTCAAAGAACCAATGAATATACTGAAGAAGAACCAACTGGAGTCTCTGTCGCTTCTTATTCCTCTTCATCCTCTCTTCTTTCCCTTTCTCTTTTTTTTTTTTTTTTTTTTAACAATTCTTTAGTTGAAAGGCCATGAGTTCTGGCCAGCAAGAATGACTCAGAAGAGTAAAGTGGGATCATCATGGCCAGAGTGTGGCCAACAGACCAGTGACGGAAGAATAGTCTCTGTTTGGGGGTTGTGATGTTGCTTGTGAATTTGAGGTTCTTCCTTCAGCAAGAAATAATTTAGACACAAAGTAATAGATAAGAAGTGGATTTATTTAGAGAGAAACACATTCCACAGGTAGTGGAGGTGATGGAATTCCAGTTGAGCTATTTCAAATCCTGAAAGATGATGCTGTGAAAGTGCTGCACTCAATATGCCAGCAGATTTGGAAAATTCAGTAGTGGCCACAGGACTGGAAAAGGTCAGTTTTCATTCCAATCCCAAAGAAAGGCAATGCTAAAGAATGTTCAAACTATCACACAATTGCACTCATCTCATATGCTAGTAAAGTAATGCTCAAAATTCTCCAAGCCAGGCTTAAGCAATATGTGAACCATGAACTTTCAGATGTTCAAGCTGGTTTTAGAAAAGGCAGAGGAACCAGAGATCAAATTACCAACATCTGCTGGATCATGGAAAAAGCAAGAGAGTTCCAGAAAAAAAACATCTATTTCTGCTTTATTGACTATGCTAAAGCCTTTGACTGTGTGAATCACAGTAACCTGTGGAAAATTCTGAAAGAGATGGAAGTACCAGACCACCTGACCTACGTCTTGAGAAATCTATATGCAGGTCAGGAAGCAACAGTTAGAACTTGACATGGAACAACAGACTGGTTCCAAATAGGAAAAGGAGTACATCAAGGCTGTATATTGTCACCCTGCTTATTTAACTTCTATGCAGA
>SJYA01001462.1:224755-242583 GCA_006410615.1 Neotragus moschatus
GTATTGAAAAGCAGAGACATTACTTTGCCAACACAGGTCTGTCTAGTCAAGGCTATGGTTTTTCCAGTGATCATGTATGGATGTGAGAGTTGGACTGTGAATAATGCTGAGTGCCAAAGAATTGATGCTTTGAACTGTGGTGTTGGAGAAGACTCTTGAGAGTCCCTTGGACTGCAAGGAGATCCAACCAGTCCAATCTAAAGGAGATCAGTCATGAATGTTCAGTGGAAAGACTGATGCTAAAGCTGAAACTCCAGTACTTTGGTCACCTCATGCGAAGAGTTGACTCATTAGAAAAACTCTGATGCTGGGAGGGATTGGGGGCAGGAGAAGAGGATGACAGAGTATGAGATGGCTGGATGGCATCACTGACTCGATGAACATGAGTTTGAGTGAACTCCGGGAGTTGGTGATGGAGAGGGAGGCCTGTTGTGCTGTGATTCATGGGTTCACAAAGAGTCAGACACGACTGAGCGACTGAACTGAACTGAACTGAACACTCCACAGACAGTGGGTGTGCCATCTCAGAAGGTAAGAGAGAGATCTGAAATACAATGTGGTTATAGATTTATGGGCTGGTTAATTTCATACACTAACAAGTGAGAGGATTATTCCAACGATTTCAGAGAAGGGGCAGGAATTTTCAGAAACATGATACAGCCCACATTTTGACTTTTTGGCGATTGGGTTCAGAACTGTAATGTCACTGGTGGGTGTGCCATTTAGATGCTAATGCATTGTAATACAATGAACATAAAATGAGACTCAAGGTCCACTGGAAGTCAAATCTTTCACCAGCTTTAATCTTGTTGATTCTAACTAGTTTTTGTCATGTTAGTCTTAAAGGAAATCAACACTAAATATTCATTGGAAGAAACGGTGCTAAAACTGAAGCTCCAATCTCTTGTCCACCTGAAGAGAAAACTCAAGACCCTGATGCTGGGAATGACTGAGGGCAGGAGAAAGGGTTGACAGAATGAGATGGTTGGATGGCATCACCGACGCAATGGACACGAGTTTGAGCAAACTCTCGGGAATGGTGAAGGACAAGGAATCCTGGTGTGCTGTAGTCCATGGGGTCACAAAGAGTTGGACACAACTAAGTAATTGAACAACAACAACAACGATGGCTATGTCATTCTTTTCAGTGTTGTGCCCTGCCCCCATACCTCCTGTTTCCATGGAGGCCTAGCACAGAGTGTTGGATAGCATGTGTGGAGAGGTAGACATGTCCATGGGAGGCAACCTGATATGAATCATAAGAACCCAACTGGAGTGAGTAGAGTGGCCATATGTATGTGAAAAGATAGCGGAAGTGACCTGGCCTATGGGGTTAGGTTTCAAGTAGGAAACGGACCATATTTCACAGAGGGGTGTTCTGAGAGACTCCTCCCCAACCTAAGAGGAAAAGTGTCCTCACCAAAGGGTGGTCTAGATTAGGAAAGGGGAAAAAACTTTTTTTTTTCTTGTGATGTTGGATTGGAATTGGAGCAATAATTCAAAATATTTAGCTCTACTACTTAATATAGGGCTTCCTTGGTAGCTCAGTTGGTAAGGAATCCATCTGCAATGCAGGAATCCCAGTTCAGTTCCTGAACTGGGAAGATCCACTGGAGAAGGAATAGGCTACCCACTCCAGTATTCTTGGGAATTATCAATATAAGATAACCAGAAGACTGTATCAGTCAGTCAGTTCAGTCACTCATTTATGTCTGACTCTTGTGACCCCAAGGACTGCAGCATACCAGGCCTCCCTGTTCATCACCAATTCCCAGAGCTTGCTCAGACTCATGTCCATTGAGTTGGTGATGCCATCCAACCATCTCATCCTCTGTCATCACCTTCCCTTCCCACCTTCAATCTTCCCCAGCATCGGGGTCTTTTCCAATCACAGCTCTTCACATCAGGTGGCCAAAGCATTGAAGTTTTAGCTTCAGTATCAGTCCTTCCAAAGAATATTCAGGACTGATTTCCTTTAGGGTTGACCGCTCCTTGCAAGGGGATTGAACCAGAGTATTGTATGAGAAGAATTAAACTTAGACTAGAGCACAGACACTCTCTGAAGTTGGTTTGTGTAAAGAGGAAGGTTCTTAGTGTTCTGGTAGGAGGGAAGTGTCTGCATGCAGAAGAGGAGTTGAAGGGAGGGTGATGGATTTCACTTCTGTGAGCATGGCATCCCCTGGGCTAGGTGGAGTTGAAAGCTGACCCGATTGTATGGAGTGCTCTTTTGTTTCTGCAGAACTCCTGCCACTGCCTCGGAGCTTTCATCCTGCAAGTGAGACACTCACTTTCACTGTCTTCCTGGGGCTCCCCACAGTGGTCTTAGTTGCTAGAGTCTTCACACAGCCCTGCTCTCAAAGGTCGTTTTTGCCTTTCCAGGCAGTTCTGTTCCCCGAAGGCACTTCAAGAAGGCTCTAGAATGACTCACTTGCTCCTGCATTCCTTGCTCTCTCTCTCTCTCTCTCTCTCTCAGTGTGGTTGACATCAGGGCCTCAGCTCTGGAGGCACAGTGCCTGGCTCTCAATCTTGAACACACTGTGACCTGATTCTGCATTCTAAATAAGTTGCCTGATCACTCTGTGCTTGTGTTTTCCCATCTGCAAAACATGAGTTATCACAGTTCCTATCTCATAGGTTGTTATGAGCATCATCAGAATTAATATTTTAATGAGCTGAGTTAGTGCCTGCCAGAAAACAAATTCTAGGCTGCATATCCAGAGATAAGTGCAGTTCTGTTTTTAATGTCCATCTCTTCATCGATAGCCAGGCACAGCTGAAATGTTGCCAGCTTGCTGCTCTTCACTGAGATGCAAAAGTGTGTCCCTGCCCCCCTCTGCTGAAAGGTCACATGCTTGAGTCAGGACATTTATCACTATCCACAGGTTTTAAATTATTTATCCAACAATTGCTCAGAGTTCCAACCTCAAATACTTTTCAGTTCTCATCACGTCAATTTCTATAACTCTTGCCACTTTGATTTCTATTTAGACAAGACCTGCTCAATGCAGAGGTATAGCAAACTTCCTTGCAGGGCGCTCTGAAAAATGTCCAAGGCAGTTACTTTATTATGGGAACTGGGCACATTTTTGCATTTACCTTACTCTATCTATGATTCATCCTAGTTTCCACCTATCACAAGAGAGCATACATTGCTCTAGAACTTAGTGGGTGGGATGCGGTATAAACTTTCTGAATTGGTTTGACAATGAGAATAGAGTTTTCTTATTTTTTTTATTGAAATTACTGATAGAATTAAAATATTGACTCTATGCAATGGATTCAAACATGCGCTCTTGCTGCATTTAACTAGTGTGGTTACCATTTAACCATCCCATTGCTAATATCAGATAGGGTAGATAGGTATGGATCGATATTCTGGAATTAATTAAAAATCATGGGAGTTGGAAGGAAATGAACTAGCAGAAAAATGGTAAGTCTTTTTGGATATGGTACTTGTTTTGGATACGGTATTTGTTTTGGATACACTATGTTATTTGTTGTTTTTATACATTTTCCCATTTCATTTCTACTAACAATGGTGGTCAGAGTCTCGTGATTAGAATTTACACTGAACAAGAAATCGTAGGTAATTCTGCATTGATTTAAACAGAGTAAAATTTCTTCTGTGAATTGTTGCAATACCTTTCTCTTTTCCCAGTTTTTATGTGGAGACTTAATAGAAATGCTTCCATGAAATCCAAGATAACCTTGGAAAGAGTCTACTCTCTTAGTCTGTGTGTTCTCCTTGGACATTTATTAGGATTCTAACAGTTTACTCTGCTGTAAATTTTAGTTGCTACCCTATCCTTTACAACCAACTTTTCAAGGTTTAATGGCAATTCCTAATTTGACTTTAAACCTGGCAAGTTTTTGAGTGAATGTGATATAATATGAGCTTCCAACTTCCCCCGTTAATCTTCACTGCTTTTGTTGAATTCTTTGGGGAAGCAGAAAAGACAACAAGAGGCCCATCGACACCAACTGTAATGGTTATTTATTGGGAGGAGATTGCTCAGATTCTTGCTTAAAGGGCACTGTAGCTAGCCCTTCAGAGAAGGTGATGGCACCCCACTCCAGTACTCTTGCCTGGAAAATCCCATGGACGGAGGAACCTGGTGGGCTGCAGTCCATGGGGTCACTAAGAGTTGGACACGACTGAGCAACTTCACTTTCACTTCTCACTTTCATGCACTGGAGAAGGAAGTGGCAACCCACTCCAGTGTTCTTGCCTGGAGAATCCCAGGGACGGGGAGTCTGGAGGGCTGCTGTCTATGGGGTCGCACAGAGTTGGACACAACTGAAATGACTTAGCAGCAGCAGCAGCAGCAGCTAGCCCTAAGTGAGGAACAGCATAGAGAAACATCTGTTCAGGAGGTAAACCTTAAATTGTTTTTTAAAGTCATTGATTTGCATGTTTTCTGAATAATACAGTTCATTTTATCAAGTATTATCTTACACATGCTATCAAAGACAAGATAATTCATAGGGCTATGTTTCACAGAACTTTTTCAGCATATAATTTTGATATTTAAAACTACAGCCAAAACTTCTGAAAGAAGTAAGATCCCATGACTGCTTTGAGTTGTATGCTTGAAATTCACAATAGGGCAAAATCATATGAATAAGGTATGGACCTGAGATTTCCTTTAGAAATAATTTTATATTTAACAGAAACAAGAATAGTGACCTAGTACAGTATAGAAATGACCACAAATATCATATTTATCTCGAATAAATTCAAGATTTTATACTATATAGTAAATATGTGAAAAGAGTCTATTAAACATGGCACACTCATAACCAACCATAGATGTTATTCTAACGTGAGACTGATGTACAGTTTATATACATAACTTTTATCTCATTCCTTTATAAATACGGCCTTAATTATAATGCAGTAAATCAGAGGAATTGTTTTATCAAGGTTAAGAAATTCAAAAAAGTTTTCTTGGATAGATTTTGATAAATATCTTTGGGGGAAACTGGGCAGACTTAAGAGCATTCCAACATTGATAAGAAAATGAACTGATTATATTACTACTCTGCAATAGTACTAATTTATCTTTAGAATCCAGTGTTGATCTTTCTAGAGACCTTCAGTTTTATTGCCCTCTTTTTTCGCCCTCTCCCATGCTTTTAACTTTATATTTTCTGTAAGGGCTTCCCTTGTGGCTCAGCTGGTAAAGAATCCACCTACAATGTGGGAAATCTGGGTTCAATCCCTGGGTTGGGAAGATGCCCTGGAGAAGAGAAAGGCTACCCCCTCCAGTATTCTGGCCTGGAGAATTCCATGGACTGTATAGTCCATGGGGTTGCAAGAGTCGGATATGACTGAGTGACTTTCACTTCATATCTTACCTATACTAATATTAACAAGGCTTACTGGGAACTTGATTTCATGCTGGATAATCTGCCAAGTTATTGATTGATGCCCCAAGACCCTGAAGTAGCTACTATCACTATTATTCTTCTAGCAATGAAGACAGTGACCTTTGAGAGGGCAAGCAAATTTCCTAAAGTCTCAAAACTAATGATGACTGTGATAAGAAAGCTCAGACAAACTGGCTGCCAAAACCTTGCATTTTACTGCTCTACAATTTCAATCTTATTTCCACTCACTATTTTCCTAAAACCTGAGAGCTGAGAACTGCTTGAACAATGCAACCTGGACCCTTTAGAATCTGCTTGTGTGCCCAGCCATGTCCAACTCTTTGCAACCCCATGGAGTGTAACCCTCCAAGTTCCAACAGCCACACAATTTCCTAGGCAAGAATACTGAAGTGGGTTGCCATTTTCTCCTCCAGGCCATCGTCCCAACCGACCCAGGGATCAAATGCTCATCTCCCTTGCCTCCTGAATTGCGGGCTGATTCTTTATCATTGTGCCATTTGGAAC
The DNA here is from genome assembly GCA_006410615.1 of Neotragus moschatus. Classification (NCBI taxonomy): domain Eukaryota; kingdom Metazoa; phylum Chordata; class Mammalia; order Artiodactyla; family Bovidae; genus Neotragus; species Neotragus moschatus. The sequence continues at coordinate 230,651 of SJYA01001462.1, forward strand.
ACCTTAATATACTTTGAACTATATGTCATGGTAGAAGCCTGAACAGACATCACCAGGCCCACCAGTACCTGGTGAATCCTGCTGACTGGCCTGATCAAAGCTCTTTGACAGTACATGAACCATGAACTTCCAGATGTTCAAGCTAGATTCAGAAAAGCCAGAGGAATCAGAGATCAAGCTGCCAACATCTGTTGGATCATTGAAAAACCAAGAGAGTTCCAAAAAACCTATACTTCTTCTTTATTGATTACACCAAAGCCATTGACTGTGTGGATCACAACAAACTGTGGAAAATTCTTCAAGAGATGGAAATACCAGACCACCTGACCTGCCTCCTGAGAAATCTGTATGCAGGTCAAGAAGCAACAGTTAGAACTGAACATGGAACAACAGACTGGTTTCAAATCAGGAAAGGAGTACATCATGGTTGTATATTGTCACCCTGCTTATTTAACGTGTATGCAGAGTACATCATGAGAAACTTTGGGCTGGAGGAAGCATAGGCTGGAATCAAGATTGCCAGGAGAACATTAATAACCTCAGATATGCAGATGACAGCACTCTTATGGCAAAAAGTGAAGAGGGACTAAAGAGCTTCTTGATGAAAGTGAAAGAGGAGAGTGAAAAAGTTGGCTTAAAGCTCAACATTCAGAAAACTAAGATCACGGCATCCGGTTCCATCACTTCATGGCAAATAGATGAGGAAACAATGGAAACAATGACAGACTATTTTCTTGGGCTCCAAAATCACTGCAGATGGTGATTGCAGCCATGAAATTAAAAGAGGTTTGCTCTTTGGAAGAAAAGCTCTGTCCAGACTAGACAGTGTATAAAAAGCAGACGTTACTTTACTGACAAAGGTCTGTCTAGTCACAGCTATGGTCTTTCAAGTAGTCATGTATGGATGTGGCTGTTAGACTATAAAGAAAGCTGATCACTGAAGAACTGATGCTTTTGAACTGTGGTGTTGGAAAAGACTCTTGAGGGTCCCTTGAACTGCAGGGAGATCAAACCAGTCCATCCTAAAGGAAATCAGTCCTGAATATGCATTGGAAGGACTGATGCTGAAGCTGAAACTCCAAAACTTTGGCCACCTGATGTGAAGAATTAACTCATTGGAAAAGAACCTGATACTGGGAAAGACTGAAGGTAGGAGGAGAAGGGAACAACAGAGAATGAGATGGTTGGATGACATCCTGATTCAATGGATATGAGTTTGAGCAAGCTCTGGGAGTTGGTGATAGACAGAGAAGCCTGGTGTGCTTCAGTCTATGAGGTTGCAAACAGTTGGACACAACTGAGCTACTGAACTATACTGATATGTCATGTTTTCTAAATTAATGAAATCATCATCTTTTTTCTTTCATTGTTTGCAGTAATCTGTCTGCACCATTCAATTCTTCCTTAAGGCTTAAAAGACTGTGTCATATAACTTAATGAACTAATTTCCTTTGCTACTCATGGGTCTTGGTGAAATCAGGTGTAGGTTCTAGCCTGATTGCCTGACCTTGGTGCAGAATGTTGAGATCCAGATATTTTTGGTCCAGGGCACAGATAAGAAAAGACCAGTCTGCCCAGAGTGAGAGCAGTTTACTGTTGGCTGGTGATCCTCTTTAAGTGGTAGCTGAAACTCAGAGAAAGTGTCCCATTTTGCTCCACTGTCTAAGTGGAGATTCTTCACATGCACTTAGAAAGGAAATACTATTTATATCTTGATTTTTCACGTGAAGAAATTCAAATTTAGAAAAGTGATGCAGCTTAATTTTTCTGTTCTTAGTTGCTCAATCTTGTCCGACTCTTTGCAACCCCATGTATTAGAGCCCACCAGGCTCATCTGTCCATGGGGATTCTCCAGGCAAGAATACTGGAGTGGGTTGCCATGCTCTCCTCCAGGGGATCTTCCCAACTCAGGGACTGAACCCAGGTCTTGTTTATTGCAGGCGGATTCTTTACCATCTGAGCCACCAGGAAAGCCAATGCAGCTTAATAGGGTCACTGAATTGTACACGGCAAAGTTGTGATTCTATATCAGTTGTTTTTGAATTTGAATAAATTGCAAAGGGCTACATACGCCACACAAGATATATTAAAGCAAGGGGCAACTCAAGATCCAGAGAATGTATGAGATACCCTGAGGCAATAATTCTGCTCTTCCAGGAGAGGCCACCAAACCAATGAAGAGGGAATGCATTGTCAAGAAATAAACTCCCACCTACATCTGAAAAATCTCATGCTTATGTTTACCATACGCATTGCTTATATATTTCTTATACTTACCTTAATGCCATTTGCTCATGATAGCCCTGTTATGATTAAGTTGCTGTAGAAGACTGTAAAGATAATGATGATATTGTTAATTATTCATTTGGGAAATGAAAATGCTAAGTTGAATCCAATTATACACAGAAACAAATGATTTTCCAAAGTGTGTGAAACTGCCTTTTTAAAATTTAGATCTGAGCCGTGTTTGCCTTTGCCATTATATATGTGAGTTTCTATTTGTTTATTTATACAATAGCTGTTCATGTGAAATCTACATCCTGCGGAGAGACTGCAGGTGCTTAATTGCTTGCCCGTAAGCAAACCATTATTGCAACTAGAATTCTATTACAGTATCCAGAGAAAATGTTACGCGTAGAAATAGCTTTTAAGTAAAGTTTTACACCCTATTTTGCAACCAATTCCTGTTCCATCTTAAATTTATTTCATCTAATGCTGCTTTTTGTTCTCAGCGGACCAGGAGATATTGGAGAATTCAGTTATTGTACTTTGCTTGTCATGCCTCGTTAAAAGTCAAAAGAAAGAAAAAATCTGCTTTGCATTACATGTAAGGGTACAGAATGAGCTTATTAATACACAAACGGATTGATTGTGAGCATGAATCAGGCACATGTTAATCATTAAGTAAAGTGTGGGGTGGTAACATAGTATTTCCTGAAATATCTGTATACTTTTGGTGGCTTAGCTCATCAAATTCCTCTGTTCAAAATAATAAACGGCTATCATTTGCTTCGGAGAAGGCAATGGCACTACACTCCAGTACTCTTGCCTGGAAAATCCCACGGACGGGGGAGCCTGGTGGGCTGCAGTCCATGGGGTCTCTAAGAGTCGGGCATGACTGAGCGACTTCACTTTCACTTTTCACTTTCATGCATTGCAGAAGGAAATGGCAACCCACTCCGGTATCCTTGCCTGGAGAATTCCAGGGACCGGGGAGCCTGGTGGGCTGGCATCTCTGGGGTCGCACAGAGCCAGACATGACTGAAGCGACTTAGCAGCAGCTGCAGTAGCAGCATCATTTGCTTAAGCTCCCTGTAAAGTATTCCATCTCAGTTTGTTTCAGTGATCAATCATTTTCTGATAAGCATCTGAAATGGAGTTTATGCATATATATTTCTTTCTTATCTTCTGAGTCTTTTAATTGATGGTTTAAAAAAAAAGAGGAAGAAAAACGAAGAAACATTAGAAGGAAGCTAATAAGTAAAATTACCTTTATTTACTAGGAAAGCCACAGCCACACTCTCCTAACAAAGAAATTATAAAATGTGTATTTATTTATTTACTTATCTATTCATTTATTTGTTTTCATTTTTGAAGCCAAGGTGATCATTAACATTCTTAGACTAAAATTACTGTCCAACTGTTGCTTTTGATCAAAAATGTTTTAATCAGGCAGTGTCTGAAAAAAAGTATCATAGCTTTCCTAAATGATTCAAGTTGAAAAAAAAAATCATTGACAGCAAGAAATGAGTGGACTAATGTATCAGGAGAAACATGTTTAATATTGGAATTTTACTTCGTTTTTCTTTTTTAAAATCATCTGCTCTCTTGGCAAAATCGTTGGCAACACTGCATCCACTCAAGGACTTTCAGCCTTTTCTGCAAGTTATTTGAGCCCTTTCTAATGGAGCTTTCAGCCCTGCAACCCTCTCTAGGATCTACTAAACAGTATTTTTTTACCCTCACCATAAAATCTGGTAATGTATAATGTAAACTTTTTTTTTTTAAAAAAGGATGGAAATTGCACCTAGAATATTGGAAAAATGTTTGGTCTTCATAATAATGCGACACTTAAAAGAAAGACATATGTAACAAAAATAAACGATATTTTAAGCTACTTTTTAATAATTTTTAAAAGTTATCGGAAACAAATCTGATAATTTCATGATTATATGCTGTGATTATTTTGATGATATTGCGAATTGGTATAATCTCTGGGAAGTTCAGTGTTCAGATCTTCTGATATAGGAATTCCAGTTCCAAAAATTTCATAGGAAGAAAACATACTAAAATTTGTTACATCATTATCTATAATTAGGGCTTCCCTTGTGGCTCAGCTGGTAAATAATACACCTGCAATGTGGGAGACCTGGGTTCTATCCTTGGATTGAGAAGATGCCCTGGAGAAGGGAAAGACTACCCACTCCAGTATTCTGGTCTGGAGAATTCCATGAACTGTATAGTCCATGGGGTTGCAAAGAGTCGGACATGACTGAGCAACTTTCACTATTGTTAAAATTATGAATGCTCACTATCTATGATTTAAAAACAAAGGAAAAGGAAAAATCTACAATGACTATATTTTGAATATACTTTGAGTTTTCAATATCAGCTTGATTAGATATTATGCACTTTACAACATAGCAGAAAAGCTTACTTAGAGTCACAGATTCAAAGATCTGTTTAAGTACCTATTTGATCAACATTATGTTAGACACATTTACATTTTTATTCTTATGTAATCCTCAAACATAAAGTAAAATTTTCAAAAACAAAAACACTCACAAAATTTTGTAAACTATGACAAATATTATGTACATATTTGTTTGAAAAGGCAAAAACAAATATAAGTAAATGCAAAGTTTTTGCTGTGATGCGGGGAATGTATTATTGATTTTATTTCAAAATTGCCTTTAAGGTACTTGTCATCTTATTTTCACAATATGGGAAAAATAGGGCTAGAGAAGAACAAACCTGGTAAAAATACTGTTCTTATAAGATCTAAAATGGTAATTAGAAAAGTGTGGATAGTGACAGAAGACACAGATGCTTAGACAATAAGTAATGAAAAACAGAAACACTCTTTAGAGAAAATAACACAATTCAGAGAAGCACCTTATAAAAAACAGACAAATATAAATGGCCCATTTTAATTTTTCTTTTTGCAACCTGGTTGAGTGTCAGAACTTGACTTTTTCAGTTGAAACCATCAGTTAAAAACTGAGAAACCCACCAACAACAAAAGACAGAGCTGAAGATATCCCAGATTTTTTTTTTTTTTGGTGGGAATGGGGAGAGGGTCAGTTAACTGTCTATAAAAAAAAATCACCAATCATAAGTATATATTCTATTCAAGTTATTTACCAGGTTTTCCAATAAGGTATTTCGTGAATTCAAATTCTAGTCTAAGATGGTGGATTGAATGGAAAAAGGAATACTTACCCTTTGAAATTCAAGAGAATGTCCCTATTTGGCTTATAGTGGAACTTCAGCTTTTGAGTTAGAATCTTGTTTCTCATTCAGATCATAAACTGGGCCAAACAACATGTTCTATTGGAAACTCTGGCCCTGACAATTGCCAGAGTGGAAATCAACTATGAAAGTGATTTGAAGAGAATGCCAGATACTAGACAACCAGTACCACCCTCCAATCGTAGAGGAATAAATAAAACTGAAAGACTACTTTTCCAGGTTGTTCAATAGTAAGTTGAGGTTAGTAGAAAAATCAAATACCTACTGGGAAATTGATACTACATTTTTTAGCCTATTCGTGACCATTTTCTTAATAACAGGATCCTTCTTCAGAATAAANGTGGGTTCTTTAGCATTAGCGCCAGGTGGAGAGCCCTACTGAATGTGGGTATTCTTTAGCGTCTGAGCTGCCAGAGAAGCTCATCTATGTATTCTGGTCCAGGAGACTCTCATTCTTTTTAAGAATGGAAAAAGGAGAGAATCCAGATGTTGAAGGAGTACAGAAAAGAATGCCTAGTCAAGAGCTGACTTTTCAAATCTATCATTCCCAAAATAGCGCTATGAAATACAGATGAATGGATACACATGCTTCCTTCTGTGGAAGAAAGAAGGCTGAGCTGGGAGAGAAAATAAGGGAAGAGGCGGAGGAGGAGGAAGGAGAAAAACTCTTAAAACCACTCAGAAATACCTCTAGACAATCATGCCTTTATGTTGTCTCCTAATCCACATAGCTCCTCCCAGGAGGTGAGGAAAGACAAATTTATCACAAAGAAAAGGCCAGAAGCACTTTGTAGAGCACAGTGCCCCCTTCTTCTTGTATACCCTCTCTCTTTCCGCCTGCTGTGCTGTGTTTTTTACTACCATATTCCTGTCTCATTCTTCGCTTCGATCACATATCTGTTTATCTGTCTGTCTTACGTTTATTTTCTTCCGCTGGCCCCTGCCTTTGGTCTTACTCTGCACGCAGCTTTCAGTTGTAACTGTGCTTTCTCTCCCCTTTTTACCTAGACGAGGCACCCCTGGTTAGTAAGGATGACAGACGGGAGACTCCCCGTCATCAGCACACTGACCTGCTTTTTGTACAACTTTATATACTGTCTATATCAGCAACTATGTGAGTACTCAGAATAATAAACAAAAATCGTTTTAATGCACCTGTTTAAAAATTAATACTTAACCTTAAACTATCAACCCTGTAACATATTCAGAGACAGCAGAAAACTTTGTAGCCATAAAAAGACATTTTAAGGCTCACAAATATCATGACCGGATAGGTATGCATATTTTGTGTGCTATGATCATATCCTTTATACTGTTACTGAGCAGAGCATAGCAACTTGTCTTACAGAATTGATTTTGCGGTTTGCATAGGAAAAATAATTGTGTTCAAGCTGTCTGAGGAGATGGTATGGGACCCTTGATTTGTAACCTTGAAATTTGCTATTTAGGGTAACCACCTACATTCCTAGGAGAGAGTTAATTGGTACAAACTTTCTGGAAAACAGTTGGAAAATGTGAACCGTGAGTCCTGAAGCTGTTTATTTTCTTTGATCCAATTAAATTTACCTTTAAAAATGTACCCTAAAGCAATATTCAAAGTAGGAAGCTTTCTATATGAAAATATTCATTTTAACATTACTTGTACTGGTAAAAAGGAATAATTCCAAACAACTTAGTCAGAAAAAAGAAAGAAAAACTTTGCGTAAATATGAAACATCCAAATGATTAGATATTACATTTTCAAAGAGAAATAAAAACATAGATCTATAGATGTGCATTTGTGTATTTTAATATTTATGTATATATACACATACCTATGTGTATAAAAGTATATGTATGAGAGTGTATGTATGTATTGGTACACATGTACTGGTTTACTTAAAGTACATATTACTAAACAATGTATTTTTTCCTTGGATAACTTGTGAGTGTAAATGTTATTTTTCATAGAAGAAAAGACTGATAAAGGTACATAATTGGAAGATTATGTACATAATTGTATATAAAATACATAATTGTCCATAATTGGTATCTCTGGGGGGTAAGATTCTGAGTGCCTCAAAGATTCGTCTATGGCTACATCCTCAAATTATTGACTGGAACCAATACTGTCTTGTAATGAAAAAGAAAAATTACACTAAAAAAGAAGTCTCACGTATACAGAGCTTATATTGCCAAATTCCATTGCTGGCTTTCATCAGCGATTTCTGGACTCAGCTCAGTTCAGTAAATGAGCAAGGACGCTAAAACCACTTTCAGAGTTGCCCTTCGGCAGTGTTCCTTGGGGCTTATTAGGGTGATAAACACCTCTGTCCAAAGCTTACGGTCAGCAATATTCTCAGCAAAATCCAATGCCCCTGTTGCCTTTATTTTTCATGAGCGTAGCAGGGGCTGCCCACACAGCTCAGTGGAGCAGCCTCAGTGTCCATCCTCAGGTTCGGTGGAACTTTTAAACAAGACCAGGTATGTTTGAATAACCTTGGAAGGGGGAACTCTCTTGCACCATTCTCATACCCAGCCAGTTGCTGTGTATCTTGGCAGAGGCGAGCTTCTTGCTAAAGAAAGAGAAATATTTCCATTCTTTAACAAGTCATTCCAAGTTTCCTGTGATGGTATAAATAATCCAGCAAACAGCCAGCTTTATTCTGCTTAATTTGATATGGCAGATTTGAAATGTCAGAAAGTTCACTCTCAACATAAGCCATGCAACTGGACTCTGACCACGCTTTCCTTCCTGATGGGATAAACTTGATCATCAAGCTCACTCAGGAAGGCAGCTGAGAGCCTGCTTGGTCTTCACAGGTGAGGACTGATGGGGAAGGCTCTGGTGGCCACGCATGCTGTGAACATGAGGTCAGTCCTTCCTGGTTTGCTCTGGGGGACAGGCCACTAGCCTGACAAATTTAGCTAATATACCTGCCACTCAAGGATGGGGAGAGGCTAGAAAAACAAAATTGAAACAAGCTTGTGAGTGACTGGAAGAAGAAGAATTCAATATCAATTCAGAGCAAACAATTCGGTAAGAGAGACATATTTTAGTCTCTCTAGAATACTCCATGTCAAATGTCTTCTTATGACCAAGTTCAAGGGCTGATTTACACTTTGAAGATCTGTAGAGAGCTGAAGGCTTGGCATACAGATGAAAGCTACCTGACAACAGTGAGGAAAGATAAAACTACCATAGATTCAGATGCTTGGCTGAGATTTTTAAATCTGTTGAAAGAGCTCAGAGGGCATTTTGCCAATTAGTCTGCTTTTTAATAGGATGCTTTTGTTGTTTTCATTCCTTTGCCTGTATTTACAAATCAAACATACTCTGAGGAAACAGCTTAAGTGCTGGTTTGCATTGATTCAGAAAAGAGTTATTTAAAGGGGAAAAAATGAAACTGGAATGTGATTTAATGAGTTTGCATATTAAGCCATTTCCTTTAATAATACATTTGTTTAAAGGAAACTGTACAGAGCTCATCTGGTCTGATTTTTTAGATTTGTACTTTATCTAAATCTGGCCTCCTTTTTTTCCCAGTTTCTCATTATCTTTAAGGTTGTTTGTGTTCCAATTAAGGTCATTTTAGGAAATGTTTTCTGGAAATTAATATATTGAGCTGATTAGTACTGGCTGAAACCGAATGTGTGATTAGGACTGGCTGAAACCAAATGTGAAATGAGAAATCAAGTTTTTAATTTAGATAATCTTTAGAATATATATGTTTGCAATTTTCTTGAAAGATCAAAAAAAAGAAAAAAAGAATTCATCTTTTGTAAAAATGCAAAAGAACTTGTGCTTCCAAGTCCTCTCTTGAATGCTTACTTTGCTGACTGAATGCTGCTTTTGCGTTATGGAACAGCTGTAAATATTGTGGATAATCCTGCACTTGAAGGGGAAAAACACATAGATGGGTCACACAGCTCTTGAGAGGCAGGTGAATCCCTCAGGATTAAAGTTTCCAGCCTCATGTCACATGGCCCTTTATCCATGGCTTCTTTTTCTCACAGGGTGACTCTGAGTTCTAAACCTTCTAAAACCCTGTCGGGCAGAAGCAACACCACCTCCATCCCTGCCTAATGCTTTCCAAGCTGCCACTCATTAGGCAGCTATCACATCTTCATCTTGAGTTCCTGTCCTGCCTGGGTCCTTTGACATCATGCTTCCCTGGTTCAGGTACTTTATTTTATTTATTTTTATTGGTTTATGTTCATTATTAATTAATTTTTAAAATATAAATTTATTNCCTAATGCTTTCCAAGCTGCCACTCATTAGGCAGCTATCACATCTTCATCTTGAGTTCCTGTCCTGCCTGGGTCCTTTGACATCATGCTTCCCTGGTTCAGGTACTTTATTTTATTTATTTTTATTGGTTTATGTTCATTATTAATTAATTTTTAAAATATAAATTTATTTTAATTGGAGGTTAATTACTTTACAATATTGTATTGGTTTTGCCATACCTCAACATGAATCCACCACAGGTATACACAGGTTCTCCATCCAGAATTGAAAGAGACACGTGTACCCCAATGTTCCTCGCAGCACTGTTTATGATAGCTAGGACATGGAAGCAACCTAGATGTCCATCAGCAGATGAACGGATAAGAAAGCTGTGGTACATAAACACAATGGAGTATTACTCAGCCATTAAAAAGAATACATTTGAATCAGTTCTAATGAGGTGGATGAGACTGGAGCCTATTATACATAGTGAAGCAAGCCAGAAAGAAAAACACCAATACAGTATACTAACACATATATATGGAATTTAGAAAGGTGATAACAATAACCCTATATGTGAGACAACAAAAGAGACACAGATGTATAGAACAGTCTTTTGGACTCTGTGGGAGAGGGAGAGGGCGGGATGATTTGGGAGAGTGGCATTGCTTCAGGTACTTTAAATGGTTAGGGAGTGTCTCAGATTCTCAGAGACGCCATAACAAAGAACCACAAAGAGGTGGGTTAGCACAATAGAAAGTTACTGTCTCACAGTTCTAGAGACTGTAAGTCTGAAATCACAGTGTTGGAATCTGGGGTTCAATGCTCCATCTGAAACCTGTAGGGAATTTTCTTTGCCTCATCCTGACTTGTGGTGGCTTGCTGACAGTTTTTGATATCTCTTAGCTTGCAGCTGTATAATTCCAATCTCTGCCTTCATCATCACCTGGCATTCTTCCAGGATGCTTCTGTCTTTCCTATGGATATCTTCTTAGAAGGACATCAGTCATATTGGATAAGCAGCCCCACCTTTCTCTAATTTGGCCTTGTATTAATTAAATATACCTTTAAAGGCTCTATTTTGAAAAAAAAAAAAAAAAAAGTCACCTTTGGAAGGACCTGGTGTTAGGATTTCAACATACAATTTTTGGAAGAGACAGCCAAACAGCCCATACTTCAGCCCATAACAGGTAGTGAATGGGCAGTATGTATAACTGCAGAAATGTCCTTTATAAAAAGTTAGTTAATAACTAGATATTGATAGATTTCATAGCTGTACATTGATAGATTGCCTTTCTTATTAATTACAAGCAACAATACTTTCTTGACATGACCCCCTGTGTACAGTCATAGCAGTGTTGAACACATCTTAAAGACTGATCCTTGAGATTTCTTTTTCTATGCAAACTACAGGGAGACAGGGAAAAAAAAGTCACTTCATATAATGCTCTCAGATTTGGAATCAGTTAAGATGCTCTTGTTTAACTGGATACTCTTAAGTGAGATATTAAATAGAGATATATATATTTTTTGGTCCAAACAGATCTAATGTCAGATAAAGGCAAATATGATAAAAATGTCAGGATGCTTCTCTGGACCAAAAGGTCATTATGCATTTATGTTACTTAGGAAGGTGAAGGGCAGGGTATAGATTATACTATGAAATGCTACATGTTTTACATTTCTGGAATTCTTTTTTTCTCATTTCTTTGCAGATAATCTACTGAACTAATAATAGGTTATGATTAGATGTTGTCATAATTTCCTTTTTAATCATGAAAGAATTTACTTAAAACATTCAAGTGCTGAGCCAATTCTGTTGATACTCTAAGCATTTCATACCAGTAAAAAAAAAAATCAACATTTTAATGAGAGAAAAAACTTTTTCTATCAAGGACCAAACAAAGATTTGAAAGAAGATTCTAGAAATTTTTAACCATCCTTGTTTATTAAATTAAATGTCACTTATTCAGTGTTATATTCAAGTCATTATTTGATATTAGAATTACAAGTGGAATCAAATATTTATTTAATTTCTATAAATAATAACTTCAAAGATACATGTATAGAACCAATTTTAGTGTCCTACAATAAGACAAATGTCCTACTTGTAATACAGAAACACTGATACTAAACAAAGGCAAGAAGAGCTTAATTTATACTGAATGAATCAGAGAGTCAGAAGGTAGAGTTAAGACAGATTAAGCTGATATCAAGCTATTCCAAAATCTCAGTGCTTAACACACACAC
>SJYA01001462.1:243011-268472 GCA_006410615.1 Neotragus moschatus
GAAAGAATTTACTTAAAACATTCAAGTGCTGAGCCAATTCTGTTGATACTCTAAGCATTTCATACCAGTAAAAAAAAAAATCAACATTTTAATGAGAGAAAAAACTTTTTCTATCAAGGACCAAACAAAGATTTGAAAGAAGATTCTAGAAATTTTTAACCATCCTTGTTTATTAAATTAAATGTCACTTATTCAGTGTTATATTCAAGTCATTATTTGATATTAGAATTACAAGTGGAATCAAATATTTATTTAATTTCTATAAATAATAACTTCAAAGATACATGTATAGAACCAATTTTGGTGTCCTACAATAATACAAATGTCCTACTTGTAATACAGAAACACTGATACTAAACAAAGGCAAGAAGAGCTTAATTTATACTGAATGAATCAGAGAGTCAGAAGGTAGAGTTAAGACAGATTAAGCTGATATCAAGCTATTCCAAAATCTCAGTGCTTAACACACACACACACACACACACACACAGATATCTGAATAGTGGGGTTCAGCTGTAGGTAGGGGACAGCTATACTCCTGGTAACACTGAAGGAGTCTTGCTTTGGTGCTTTCATCACCATCAAGACACAAACAAAGAAGGTAGGAAACACAGAAAAGCGTGCGATGGCTCTTCAAATTTCTATCCAGAAGGACCTGCATCACTTCTGCTCAAGTTTCTCTTGTTAATTCAACTCAGGGGACCATGAAAGATATGACCTCAGTGAGAGAAAGGAGGTTGAATAGTAGGAAGTACAAGGGTCTAGTGTGCCCAGATGCTGGAGGAGGGGTGGGGGCAGTGTTTGCTTACAGTTATCACCTGGGAGATGAGGGTTAGAACTTTGGAAAGTGGCTACTGTGGCAGGGTTTGAATTGCCATTCAAAATAACAGAAAAGAAAACTTGGAACTAGTTCATAGAACTTTTGTTTGAAAAGTGGTAAATATTTGTGTCTGACCAAAATTTAGGTTATGAAGTTAAGTGCAGTGGAGAAGCATAAATAGAACAATAGCAAACTGTGACTGGATCCAGGTTTTGTGTTCATTTGGATTCTCCCATAGCTGACCATAAGACTGGAAGTGGGTGGAAATTAGTTTATTTGAGAAGTTGTGATGACTTTCTTGGTCTGTCAGCTGGACCGGACTACAATGCACAGTTACTCTTAAAATGACTAAAGTGTTGTTGTGAAGGGATTTGCAAATGTATACAGGAAATTAAAATTATTTGATGTGCTTACAAAGTGAAGGGATAAGATAGATAAATCAAAGGCAAGGGATGAGGTGGTTGGTGAGGCAGGCAAGTACTAGGTTTTGGAGAGGACCCTTGATTTTTTTCTTAAGATCTCTATGTCCCAGGTAGCTCAGTGGTAAAGAATTTGCCTGCCAATCCAGGAGACACAGGAAACATGGGTTCAGTCCCTGGTTGGAGGAAATGACAAACCACTACAGTATTCTTGCCTGGAGAATCATATGAACAGAGTAGCCTGGCTGGCTACTTATATTTCCCCTACTGTCTTCAGGAAGATGTTCCTTTAGAGAAATGAGAAGTCTCCACATTCGCCGTTTCTCTATTTGGCTTGGTGCTGATTACTAGCTCAGTACACATACCTTTTAATTTTTCACCCTCCACTTTTCATTTCAGGCTTCCCTGGTGGCTCAGGGAATCTGTCTGTGATGCAGGAGACCCAGGTTCAATCCCTAGGTTGAGAAGATCCCCTGGAGGAGGAAATGGCAACCTGNTAGCTCAGTACACATACCTTTTAATTTTTCACCCTCCACTTTTCATTTCAGGCTTCCCTGGTGGCTCAGGGAATCTGTCTGTGATGCAGGAGACCCAGGTTCAATCCCTAGGTTGAGAAGATCCCCTGGAGGAGGAAATGGCAACCTGTTCCAGTATTCATGCCTGGAGAATTCCATGGACAGCCACCTGGTGTGCTACAGTCCATGGGGTGGCAAAGAGTCTGACTTGACTGAGCAACTAACACTTCCACTGTTCACTTCATGTTGGTATTTGGGGGAACCAAAGAATTCACCTCTGTATCTAAGCTCCATCATTCACTTGGTCCANGGAAATGGCAACCTGTTCCAGTATTCATGCCTGGAGAATTCCATGGACAGCCACCTGGTGTGCTACAGTCCATGGGGTGGCAAAGAGTCTGACTTGACTGAGCAACTAACACTTCCACTGTTCACTTCATGTTGGTATTTGGGGGAACCAAAGAATTCACGTCTGTATCTAAGCTCCATCATTCACTTGGTCCAGCCTCACGTGCTGCAGGTGGCCAGATCTTTTTGATGCCAGTAAGGACTCACCTAGAACCAGCGGGAGGGAGGAACCAGTGCCTAGAAGTCCCCATAAAGCCCAGCATACCCGTGCGTCCAGAGGTTCGACATTCCTGGGCAAAATCCAGGCACGTGGCTGCCGCATGCTGGATGAAGGTACATGCTTTGTGCCCAATTCTGTGAAAAATTAAGAAATGTCAGTTTAAAAATCACGGTGTTTCATTTTCTCAGCGGGCTGACCTAATTATTACCAGCAGGTAGAATTGGCCAATAACACAACCGTTCTTTTTCTCCTTTGGCCTCAAAGGAAAAGGCATCAGTCTCTCCCTTCTTTTCTTTTTATTTGGATACTGCTGAAGTAGTACAAGCCAGCTCCTCTTCATACCTTCTTTCCCTGGTTATAAACTTTGGTTCACCTGTAAAACACATTTTTACAAAAACCAGAGCATAAAAGTTGGCTATAAAAAGCACCCATGCCCTAGTGTGGTTCTTGTTGTTAGGGATCCAGGAAGACCTTGTGTTCATAGCATGCCTTGCAGGATAGCTTCTGCCCCTACTTCTTTTCTTGCCCGACCATTGTGCTCACAAACCTGGCAGGGTCAGCATAGCTCCAGGCAATTTTTTAATATATATATATATGGTTATATATATTATTTGACAATATCTTCTTAAAATCTCCAAGTTTTAAAAGCAAAGTGATGGCCCTGATGGAGTTGTCTTGACAGCTCACAGCTGGGTTCATGTTCTGTCTGAAGGGGTCAGAAGAAGCAGGCAAAATAAAGAGAAGACGCATCATGCAAGTGACCCTCACATCCATGTGCCTTTTGCATCTGCAGAAGCCACATTGATTTTCTATTTGATTTTTTCCTTTGATTCTGTCTAGGGAAATATCTGGAGAATTCAGAGGTGGGAAAAGTGCACTGCCTATACGCATTGCTCTTCTAGTTCTTGCTAGGAAAGTCTTAAGGAAGAATATGCTTAGAATCTATCTCTGCAGATAAAATGTCAAACCCTTCAGAAAACAGATTTTGGTAGATGGCGAGAATCATCTTTGCAAAATGCTAGCATGTCAAATTTTATGATGTCCTATTTACTCTGTATCTCTTGTTTTCTTGGTAAAATATATCAGCACTCACGAATATATCAGTATTATAAATGTCCCTGGGAAATTATTTGAATAAGAACATATGATATAAATCAGTTATATCTGATTTATATATGCGAGTTTTGTTTTCCGGAAAATCAATTTAGTGAGATCTTGTCAGCCTTTTTCTGAGAAGAGGAGTCATAGTCAATAATTTGTGCTAACATGGTTAACTAGCTTCTTTTCTGGAAGATTTCTCAGTGTTCTAAAGTCTCAAGGAGTTAGAGTTCTCAAACACATAGTTTGGAAAGCATTTTGGAAACTAAGATGTACTTGACAGTTTCAAGAATTCATATTTTTAACTCCAATTCTGACTTCTGAGCAAAACTCCACATGTATATATAATCTACTGCCAATTAAACATCTCTTAACAGGAGAACCTGGGTCTTATTCAGCACNAGAATCATCTTTGCAAAATGCTAGCATGTCAAATTTTATGATGTCCTATTTACTCTGTATCTCTTGTTTCCTTGGTAAAATATATCAGCACTCACGAATATATCAGTATTATAAATGTCACTGGGAAATTATTTGAATAATAACATGTGATATAAATCAGTTATATCTGATTTATATATGCGAGTTTTGTTTTCCGGAAAATCAATTTAGTGATATCTTGTGAGCCTTTTTCTGAGAAGAGGAGTCATAGTCAATAATTTGTGCTAACATGGTTAACTAGATTCTTTTCTGGAAGATTTCTCAGTGTTCTGAAGTCTCAAGGAGTTAGAGTTCTCAAACACATAGTTTGGAAAGCATTTTGGAAACTAAGATGCACTTGACAGTTTCAAGAATTCATATTTTTAACTCCAATTCTGACTTCTGAGCAAAAGTCCACATGTATATATAATCTACTGCCAATTAAACATCTCTTAACAGGAGAACCTGGGTCTTATTCAGCACCTACCTCCATTGCCAAACACTGTGCCTGGCACACAGTTTATAGATATTTGAATGATTTATTAAATATCTGGAGACATGAAAATAAATGTTGATCTTCTTATTTAAAAGTTAAGTCTGAAAATCCAGAGCTTAGTAGATACAAGCAAATGATTGGTTTAGAAGAAAATCAATGAACATATAAATAAGTAGAGAAATGAAAGCTGAACGTAATGGACTTGCTTTAAATATAGTATCAGATGGAACCAATTATTTGAGTCCATTGAACCACGGATACATTTCAACAGTATCTTTGAGACAATAGTTTTTAAACTTGTCTTAAGAGATCAATCAAGTTCTACCCTGCTCTAAGATACTATGGTAGTATAAGTCTGTTGAGGAATCAAGTTATCTAGAATGATTGGAAAAGCTTTGCTATTTGTCTTTTTGACTCATTCTTTTGGCAGGAAACAATCTAAACATATCAGAATATAATCCAGGGGACATTAACATTCAGAGCCATGGCTTCTACTAGAAACAGGGCTTGGGTGGATGGGGAGAGCATGGTTCATGTTAGAGGTTTTTCAGATTTGTTTACGTATTTGACACCAGTCTCCACAGGGTCTTCAAAAGAAGTTCAGACAGAATGAAGTAAGTGGAAAACAGAAGAAAAAAAGGGAGAAAGAGAAACGGAAGGAGAAAAGCAGAGAAGAAACACAGGGAAAATAATTCTGAACACCTAAGGAATAATGGAGGGGGCGAAGCAGTATTACTTAAAAATAACTGAACTGTCATACATAATATTTAAAATTTGAAAAAGAAAAAGTCTTTGACATTTTAAGTGGTTTGTAATCTGGGAACCTGCAACCTGCCTGGTTTTCACTGTTTTTGTTCCTTCTACCTATTTAGCTCAAACCATATTAAATAGCCTCCTTGCTGTGGGTTGAATATTCAATCACTCTTCATTTCTAAAACTTTGCCCTAAAGACAATCTTTTAATTTTAGCAGGAAAAAGGGGATTTTTTTTTCCTTTTTTTTTTTTCATTTGGACTTCCCTGGCAGCTGAGCTAGTAGTTCTGTCTGCAACGCAGGAGACCCAGGTTTGGTTCCTGGGTCAGGAAGATCCCCTAGAGAAGGGATAAGCTACCCACTCCAATACTCTTCAGCTTCCCTTGTGACCCCAGACACTGAATTCTAAGCAACATACTTACTGGTATGTATTGGGTTGGCTAAAAAGCTTGTTTGGGTTTTTCTATCACATTTTTCCAAACAAACTTTTTGGCCAACCCATTACTTACTTTAGAGAAAAGTACAAATGGCTTGAGTTATGACTATACACGGAATCCTGGACAGTGGAAAAAAGTTTAGCTTTTTAGGGCTCTAGGAAGAATAAGACTGACAGATCAGAGGCAGGGAAGCTTTGAGAAGAATCATGTGAGTGGGGATGTGGGAATTAATAAGTGTGCGCAGATCCTTGGGTTTCATGACAATAACCTTCAGAGCGTGCTCACGGCAGAAGTATATTCAAAATCCAACTAGACATGAGTCCAGGTGGGTAAGCAGCCTCCATGCTTGACATAACAAAGTCTAACTATTGGAACAGAAATGAAACATCTGTAATGGGTGGCATATATATAGATCAACCCAAAGCATGGAGTCCCCCTCATGGCGGCTAGCCAAATTACTACTGATGCTGAGTCCCCAGCTTGCTAACAGCAGAACTCAAAGTCGTGTGAGCACTTGGTAAGGTAGCATCACACAAAGAGTTCAGCTAGCCGCTTAATGGAAGGCTGGTTATGCTGGACATTTTCCATTCAAAAGGAGACAGTAGTAGGTCCTTGCATGCATGTGTGCTAAGTCACTTCTGTTGTGTCTGCCTCTGTGCGACGTTATGGACTATAACCCTCTGGGCTCCACTGTCCATGGGGTTCTCCAGGCAAGAATACTGGAATGGAGTGTCATGCCCTCCTCCAGGGGATCTTCTTGACCCAGACGTCAAACTTGCATCTCTTAAGTCTCCTGCACTGGCAGGCTGCTTCTTTACCACTAATGTCACCTGAGACGCCTTTACCAGACCTGATCTATATGTCTGGATACATGTCAGTACCACTGTCTGACAGCTTATGAAATTCCTGATTTTTCAAGACTTGTATTCCACACATTTTTTTCCCCCAGACCATTTGATTCTTTTATACCAAAAGAAATAGGACAAAATTTTTTTTTTTTTTTTTACCATGGGGTCCACCGCTCCTATGATATAGCATATTATTCAGAAGTTGGAAGCCTAATAGAATGATAGAATGAAGATCAGATAAGATGCCAACTCACTGCATAATAGAGGCAGTGCCTATGGTACGCTGGTAAAAAAGTTCAACAACTGGTTTCCCAAAAATAAATAAATAAATGTCCTAAAGACACATTCGTCAGTTTTCAGGGTGCAGATATTCCCATCATGGCTGATTTAAAACCACCAATATTAGGTCACTGAAAATCATCAATTGGGATAATATTTTGGGAATTGATTCTCAAGATCTCCTTCCATTAATCCAGTATGATCAATCTCCAGCAAAAGCTCTGGGCACTCTCTGGGGTACAGGACAAACACTGAGCCGATGCCTGACATATGATGCTACGTCCAAAGTAACTACATACACAGGTCATCACCCAAGAGTTTGAAAGGACTGTGTATTCTCGGTGGCACTCTTATTGTTTTTATTTTCAGAATTTGTATTGTTGAATGCCGTGACATGAGCACCAACTGAACTGGAGAGCCTGACTCCTATAGAGGAAAGATCTCCAGGAAATAACCCAGGGAGGATTCCACGGAACTTGGAGGTAAGATCAGCCTCGGGTCGTTTTGATTCCTTCATGGCAGGACAGTGACAGGACAATAGGAAAGGCTAATGATCCTATTACCACAAGATTCTAGAGTTGTTACAGACAGGGAGCTTAAAGGAATTCATCTGGAATTCATGAAATTCACTCTCTACCGCTGCTTCAGTGCTCAGTTATGACTAAACAATCAATTGCACTAACCACAGCCTGACAAGAGCAAACAACTCAGAACTCGTAATAAACTTGACAAGGGAAGTCTGGGTGATCCCAGGAGGTGAGTGCTGGCTGACGGCAGAGCAAGAGGGTGAATACCAAGCAAGACTTCAAGCCAGTGACAGGTAGGGTAGGAGCGTGTTTCCTTAACCTTCCTCCATCAGTCGCTCTANATCAATTGCACTAACCACAGCCTGACAAGAGCAAACAACTCAGAACTTGTAATAAACTTGGCAAGGGAAGTCTGGGTGATCCCAGGAGGTGAGTGCTGGCTGACGGCAGAGCAAGAGGGTGAATACCAAGCAAGACTTCAAGCCAGTGACAGGTAGGGTAGGAGCGTGTTTCCTTAACCTTCCTCCATCAGTCGCTCTATGGCGAATGTGGCCAGTCAGCATCTTGAAGGCTTGGATGTCACCGGGGCTAAGAGGCAAAAATAAATTCAAGTGATATGAGAATTAGCCTTCTTTGGACATATTTGCTTCACTGATCAGTTTTCACCCGACCCCTTACTCCTGAAATTGCTGCTACAACCAGACAAATGCACACATTTTCCATTATATTCTTTTGTATTGAAGGAATCTCATTTATTGACAAAATATACATGAATTTTTATTAGTGAAAATCAGCAACAGCAATAAGTTGGGAAAAAAAATAAAAACCTCTTCTAGTTCAATCTGCCCACGTCATCCTTCTTAATGAACTCTATATACTTTGTCTTAATTCTGACCAAAATCCTTTGATGAGCACGCAGTAAACTAAAATTTTAAAATATCCAAATTGACTTCCCCAAGGAAATTTTTGTTACTGATGATTGCCTCATGATACAAGTAAAATGTCTTTGTCAATTTTTACCATCATCATTAATCACCACACACACTCTTCTCCACTTTCTTAACTTCATGTTGTCTTAAACAATGTGTTTTAAAATTGAGAAATTATAGTATGCGATTTATACCTCCAGGGCAGTTTCAGTTTGTTTAGAGAAGGATGTATAATTTCCATAACAATAGCGTGTAACTATTAAACTGTGAAGCTCTTAGAATTTAGATGGTTAATAGGTGCAAAGAAATTAAGATGGCATACTGACTAAAGGTGGTGAATCAGATTACCAAGGATGAGAACAAGTGAGTATAGCGGACAGATGGGGTAGGAAATTAAAAAGAGGATACATTTCGAAGGTATGGAAGATTAGAATGACCAGGCAAAGCAGTTCAGTATTATGATGCCTGGTGACACACAATCAGAATGTTTTAGAATTACTGCCCTTGGTGATTGGAGTCTGTCATAGATTTTTTGAGTAGAGTGGTGATGCTGGGAAAGATTGAAGGCAAAGGATAAGGCCGCAGCAGAGGATGAGACAGTTGGAGAGCATCACCAACTCAAAGGAGATGAATCTGAGCAAACTCTGGGAGACAGTGAAGGACAAGGAAGCCAGCTGTGTAACAGTGCGTGAGGTTGCAAAGAATCTGACGTGACTTAGTGACTGAACAACATGTGGAATGTGGTGTTTTGCAATAACAGTCTTATAGTCTGAATGAAAAAGAGCTTAAATTAAGATGGAGACAGCAAAAAAGTTGTAGGAGGTAAGCGCAGTCTAAGGAAATGCAAAAAGCAGACAAGGTTCAAATATATTTCTTGTACAAGTTATGGCAATCAGCCAATTCAAAGATAGCAGATAGTTTCTTCCTGACACATTATGAGCTATCTTGTTAACTTTCTGTTATAGATAATCTATTTTAATTATGTGGTGACTTTTTTTTCCCCTCTGACAAAAACTAGAACTATATTGTGTGTAGCCAGAGTCTTCAGTTTCTTTTT
Source organism: Neotragus moschatus (assembly GCA_006410615.1). NCBI lineage: Eukaryota > Metazoa > Chordata > Mammalia > Artiodactyla > Bovidae > Neotragus > Neotragus moschatus. The sequence goes on from SJYA01001462.1 coordinate 252,177, forward strand.
AGAACTTGTTGCTCTGTGGAGTTTCAAATCTCTAGCTAAAGTGTTTTCCTTTATTTGCTCCATGTTCAGGGAAAGATCAAAAGGACTGAGGACACTAGAAGGTGAATCCCTTCATTACAGAGACGCCCCTAAAATGTACTAAAGCACCTCTCTAACGTGTGGAATAAACTCTGACAATGTTGTGCACAGAAGAGGGCTTTCATGTTCTGCGAAGCATTTATAGTGACACTTCCGCGGTTCTCCTAAGACCCGTTTCTCAGCACACAGAGCAGTTTGTAAGAAATGTCAGGCGCAAGTTGACGTACGCATTCAAAAGGAGGCTATGGCGTTCCTTGGCATTTTGGGCTTAGACAGCACGTCTCAAAGACTTCTCTCAACTACTTTTTTGTCTAGTCTTTGGTATTCTAAAGGAAGGACTCAATAAGGGAGGGAGATAGGAGAATTAAATGGATTAGGCTGTTTATTTTAAACAACAAACTCCGGGTTTTGATGGGGTGATCCATGCACTGAGTGGAGGGATGGAATGATTCTTGACCGTGTTTTGCAGCCAGACCCGAGGAATGTGGCCAATGTCAATTCCTGCCTTGCCCGACAGGGATTCTTTGATGTCTGGGGCAGCATGGGGGGTGTCACATTCCGAGGACCACCCAGGCAAAAAGCCCACAGTCAGCTGTTGGGGACTTAGTCTCATTATTAAAATGCAAAGGATGCCCTCAGAATGTTCCATACCATGAAGTAACAAACAAAATGTCCCAAGGAAAATAAACAACAATCAAAACATCTCCAAACAAACAATAAGCTAAAACTAAAATATTTTACCTCGTGGCTATAAAGCTGATGTTAACTTCTGACCAACACTCTTCATGAAATAGAGAGCTGAGAAGCCATATTTTACCAATAATAGTGTATTTATTTAATTAACAGAGACATACCTTCAAAAGGAATAATACACGTGACAGGACCCATGGGTATTAGTTCCATTTGCCTCTGGCATGTGTAACAAAAGGAAACATTTTAATTACAGAGCAGGTTTCTTGAATAACAGTGTTATGCACCTTACATTAAAAATAAAACCCAGATGTATTAAAAAGTTGAATGTCATAAATCATTCAACTATAAGAAAATATGGGCACACATGTAGTGGTTCATGAGACAGAAAGAAGTTTCCAATATATAAAGCAAATGGAAACTTCAGAAAAGAATTTTTCTATTCATCAAAGAATAAACTATAAAAAAATAAAAAGCCATGAAAGTTAGAAAAATAGAAATAAATGATGGAATACAGACTAATTACTATACCCACACATATACCACATATCTATGAACACACACTGAACCATTGCTTCCAGGAGAAACATAGGATTAGGCTTTTGCAAAACTCTGGTCACATTTTTACCAAGCAATCAATACACAGCCGTTTTTTAGGTGTGTTTCTGTTTAATGTCACCGTGTTGTTCACTAACATTGAACTCACAGCAACAGCACAGCTCATGTATGCATGCAGCTTACTAAACACNAGAGATCATACCTATAAAAGCTGCCAGACCTAACCTATGAGTGATGAGTTAATGGTTAAGATCATAATAGTAAGAATCGGGTGAGGAGTTAAGAAACTTATTAGACTGATCTACTATTAGGACACCAAAGTGTGAGAGAATACAGCAAAGATAAAATATTTGACAACTATTTCCTCAAAATTTCCCATGAATCTCTTAAATCGGAGTTTAGATTTCTTTATGAAGTTTTTGCTATTTATTCAATAATGATATTGGTAGGAGTCCATTCACACTATAAAAAGTTGGCCAAGCAAGGGTGTGTTAAGTTGAACTTTTCAAAGTTAGCTGTTTTTACTCTCATTAATATTTTTCTTTCTTTTTTCATGGTACTCCATGAACTCACAAATTACTTCATTGTTCAAACTGACAATTTCTAGATTTCATAATGTTTGTTTGTACCTTTGGGGTATTTTAGAGAAACAATAATCAACCAAGTTATTTACTTAAATTCAACTTCCAATATATATGTACAATTCACTCGTTTTTTAATTGAAATGACCTGAGGGTTTTAACATGAACAGTTGTTCCTTTCATAGCTCATAGTAATTATTTCAGATCAACTTTTGAATTCCTTTTAGGTCTAATTAGAAATAGACCTAGGAACTTCAAAAATAGCATCACAATCAATTAGATTAAAATATTGAAAAGACTTTGGAAGAGATCTTGGAAAAAAATTTGTTGTCTATTGATTGATTAGATTTTGCCTACTTTTGGTCATCTAATTCCAACAGCAATTAGAAGTTTTATGTGATTATAGACAATGTATTACTATGGTCCATGGTTTAAGGAAGGGAGGTGAAAGAGGAATGTCTTCTCTAATAGAAAAGGCAAGGAATCATTTAGTACAATTATTTTAGTAGGGCTTTTTCTAGATCAATGGGTACAGATAACTCATTCTTTAAGAACTGTATCTTGAGCTCATAAGCTACTTCAGATGGCTCAGAGAGCCTTGAAACTGAATGGCATCCGAAAGAAAGATTAATATGACAGACTAGGATTGTTTGAAAGCATGGCTATGGTCTTTTGATTAGATAATATATGTATGTATTCATTAAGCTTCTTAAGATCCATGTATGGTTATACTACTTGACTATAAATTGAAGAGTATTAAATAAAATTCTAGGAAACACAATTTTTAGTGAGATGCACAATATATCAAAAATACTCTGGTGACCAACTTGGAAAAGAATAGAAGCCTTATTCATATTGAAGAAACTTAGTATAATGGAAAGAACATTTTCAAATTTAAAAAAAGTACTTTTGTTGTTGTTCAGTCACACAGTCATGCCTGACTCTTTGCAACCCCCTGGACTGCAGCACACCAGGCCTCCCGTTCTTCACCATCTCCTGGGGCCTGCTCAAACTCATGTCCATTGAGTGGATGATGCCATGCAACCATCTCATCCTCTGCCATCCAGCATCAGGGTCTTTTATAATGAGTCAGCTCTTTCTGTCAGGTGTCCAAACTATTGGAACTTCAGCCCCAGAGATCAAATGATATTTAATAATGCTGCTGAGTATTAAATAAATACTTAACCTCCTTNAGTGGATGATGCCATGCAACCATCTCATCCTCTGCCATCCAGCATCAGGGTCTTTTATAATGAGTCAGCTCTTTCTGTCAGGTGTCCAAACTATTGGAACTTCAGCCCCAGAGATCAAATGATATTTAATAATGCTGCTGAGTATTAAATAAATACTTAACCTCCTTGGCACATACACTAAGACAATGAGCATTTTTAAAATGTCCTCAAATGTTTCACTTTTGGACACTTATGATTTATCACTATCAGTGATCGTGTCTGATCACTGTATATTTGCTGAATCTCTATGTTGTGGATAGTCTTAAAAGATTCCCCAATATTCTATGCTTTCTGATTTTCACCCTCATGCCTGCATTAATTCACGGATGGGTTTCTGCCTTAATTGAACTAGTAGAATTGGTGGAAGTGATGCAGTGGTAGTTCTAGATCTAAGTCTTAAGAAAGTCTGGAGCTGGCACATAGGGCTTTTGGTCCCACTGGAGAGATTACACAGGTAGTCTGCACAAAAAGAAGGGACACCCGAGCAGGCACATTCTGAGAATAAGGGGCCCAGCTTTCCCAGCTACCCAGCTTTTGAAGTAAATTACAAGTTAAACACAGCATATCAAAAACTTTAGAGTAATTATTAAGTAATCTTTGGATGAAATTTATTTACAGGCTTGTATTTGGGAAACATTGAGTTTGTTTAATATTATTAAAAATCTCTTCCTTAAAATATTTGGTTGAATTCTGTAGTGACTCAGTCTCAGCCTGGAGCTTTTAATTATGGAAAGATTCATAACATAAAATTAAATTTCTGATACATAAAGAGATTTTCAAGTTTCTTTTTGTGTGTGTCATTTTTGATAGCATGAATCTTTCAAAGCTTTTTTTATCTATGAATGAAAATTATTGGCATAAAATCATTGATGGCACATCTTATTTTATCCTTTCAATATCTTTGATATTTATAGTAGAATTTATGTTTCTTTAAATAACTGTCAGCTCCAAAGAGCACCGCCAATGCTGTCACCCAGTCTTGTAGTAAAGAAGGATAGTCCTGCTCCTCTTCGCTCTTCTTCCTCATGTGCTGTAACACAAGAGTCTACAATGATGATTATCAAATTGGGTCAGCGCAGCTGATGCAGACAGCTTTAAGTACTCTTGGCCTCATCATCTTAGTCTTGCTCTGTATAGTGTCTGATTGGTTTCAGTCAAGATTGACCTGGAAGAAACTTGCTTCCTGCCTGTAAGGAGTCGCAAAGGCTTCGTGTTGCTATCCCTGCAGATCTGCCCTCCCTTGTGGCCATTCTCATGGCAGAAACCACTGAAATACGGATGGTTAACTCCTTGGTTAGAAAGTGCATGGCCAATAGATGCTCTTTATTCTATCTTCCCCTCCTAAGCTGCTGAGGTATGGATTATAGGGCCTAGTCAAGAAATTATTGAACAGTCAGCTATGCTTGCACCAACTTGCATCTTGATACCTCCCATTATAGTTGTCTAGGAAGTGGTTGCTTTCCAATGATTTCTTCCAGTCACCTTTTCTCCCACCCTTTAGGTAGATAACCAAAGTTAGCATAACACTTTCAGATGAAGTAAAGAGCATGAGAATTTTTTTTTTTTTTTTCACAACAGGGTTGGGAGAAAGCTGTGAACATGAAGAGGTGATAAAGTTTTGACTGTGGTGTGCATATTTAAGTAAAGATGGGAAGTTAGTAGTTAGACATAAGAATCTGGAGCGAAGATAAGATGTTTGGCAAAAGGTTGACAAGGTGTGGGAGGGCATTATTATGCAAATGAATGGATCAAAGAACCTTTTTCAGAACCCTAAAGCCAATCTCAAGAAGTCAATGAATGCAGACAAAAAATCTTAAAAGCACATTCAAAACTAATTGTCATTAATACAAGTATAAGCCCAAAGAGGCCTGCTGTTGAAGATCAATGAGAATTCTGAAGAGAAATGAAACATCAATTATGTCAGAGGATATGGAAGTGACATGTAGACATCTGTCAGTGCAAGGAACATTAAAATATCCAATAACATATCATTGTTTTCTTAGGAAGTAAAAGAAATTAAGAAAAAAATCAGATTCCATCAGAGTTTGGGAGATGAAAATGTCAAAAAAATACTGAAAGCAAGATTGGCATAAATTATGAAGAATTTTGATTCCAAAGAAAAGAAAAGTAGCAGTACACATAGGGATGCATGGTTTCTAAAGGAGGATTTTTATCCCTTTATTCAAAGAATATGAACCTGCTTTTGTGTTCCAAAAGAAGGCAGGAAGAGACTTTTACAAGAGATTCATAGAAGGAGGAGAAACGGTGTTGATTCTGTCAACTTCTTAAGATAGAAGATGGTAAGGTATATATAGATGAAAATGAGTTTGTAGGTGAGGCCAGGAAGATTAGTTGATCATATCCCAGTGTCTTCATCTTCTCTCTCAGATAAATATATACAAATTTATCAAGTTTTAGGATAGGAGTTTTGAAGAGCAGGACAAAAATCTATCTTTTGAGAATGAGAGAATTAACCAGGGACATGTAAGAGCTGACTCATTGGAAAAGACCCTGTTGCTGGGAGGGATGGGGGGCAGGAGGAGAAGGGGATGACAGAAGATGAGATGGCTGGATGGTATCACTGACTCAATGGACATGAGTTTGAGTGAACTCCAGGAATTGGTGATGGACAGGGAGGCCTGGCATGCTGTGATTCATGGGGTCTCAAAAAGTCGGACACGACTGAGTGACTCAACTGAACTGAACTGAATGTAAGAATGTCCAAGAATGTTCCAGGTTCCAATGCAATATTGCTCTTTATAGCATTGAACCTTGCTTCTATCACCAGCCATATCCACAATGGGGTGTTGTTTTTGCTTTGGCTCCATCCCTTCATTCTTTTTGGACATTTTTTCAAGTCATATATCCCTACATGATGGTTACATTGGATATACTATTTTTATAGAAATATGAATATACTATAATCATTGAAATATGACTAATTAAAAGAAAAAAAGAGCAAGATGTTTTGGGTATGTATTCAGAGGTATTTCGGAGAAGGCAATGGCACCCCGCTCCAGTACTCTTGCCTGGAAAATTCCATGGATGGAAGAGCCTGGTAGGCTGCAGTCCATGGAGTTGCACAGAGTCTGACATGACTGAGTGACTTCACTTTCATTTTTCCTTTCATGCATTGGAGAAGGAATCGGCACCCCACTCCAGTGTTCTTGCCTGGAGAATCCCAGGGACGAAGGGCCTGGTGGGCTGCCGTCTATGGGGTCGCACAGAGTCGGACATGACTGAGCAGCTTAGCAGCAGCAGCAGAACCAAAGTCCGTGGATAACTAGGAGTTCTTTCTCCTAGAGATGAGATAGAGGGTCCAACAGATATTGTAGCGGTGTTTCAGCTATCTTTGTTGTTGTTTATTTTGTAGGGAGAGAAATTGGAATAGCGACCAAGAATCAGAGGCTTATATAGCTGACAGCCTTCCTGACCTGTGTCTGTAATGAGTTATACATATGAATTACTTTTAAAGTAGATAAGAGTTGATACTTGATGAAGAATTTTAAAAAGATGTTCAATAAAGAAGAGATTTGAATCAATAATCACAGTTATTTTAAACTCAAAGACAGAGCAATGGCATGGTGAGCACTTACAGAACAAATGAGCTTGTCTTCTTCCCATCCCCAAATCAGTGAGCTATAAATGGCACGGTTAACAAAACACAGAGTTTAGTCATCATTGCAATTGCAAAGGCATACTTATCAGCTGTCATTAATTTACATGATTAAGTGTCAAGTGGGTGATTCATAAATTTAGGTTCACTTTCAAAGGCAAATGCATCTCCCAGTAGGGGTCAGGAGCTGAGTAGCAGTCGATTGTATTCCATCTGATCTTTCAAGAGTTTTATCCTGTATCGGGATTTAGCCTGCAGTTTTGGTCCATGTTGCGTGGATCCTCTGCATGCCCGTGTGCATATGCTCAGTCGCTTCAGTTAAGTCTGACTCTTTGTGACCCTATGGACTGCAGCACTCCAGGCACCTCTGTCCATGGGATTCTCCAGGCAGGAATACTGGCGTGGGTTGCCATGCCCTCCACCAAAGGATCTCCCCAGCCCAGTGATCAAAACGGTGTCTCCTGCACCTCCAGCAAAGCCAGCAGATTCCTTACCACTAGCACCACCTAGGAAGCCCACGGATCCTCTACAAACATCTCAAAATTCAAGAAAAAGCTGATAAGTGCATCTGCATTCTGGAGAAGTGTTGTATCCTTAGGCACTCAATATAGGTCATTTAAAAAATTCTCATGTCGTTGAAGTGAGTTGACTTTACCAAAAGATGATGCCTTAGGATAACTTGATTAAGGGAGAGAAAAGAGAAAAAAAAAGTGAACAAGAATATACACAGAAAAGCTTATCTGCAAATAAAATGAAGAGTTTCAAAAATCTCTTTTACACCCATCCTGTATTCTTGCATAGGAACAGGTTTCTGTCAACCCAGAATGTCATAGATATTCAATAAATATTGCATTTTGTAGCATTCTTCTGTTGAAAGACTGAGAAGTTTTTATTACTCTATTGTTCATTTATTAAAGCATTTTCCAGATTTTGGCTGAAGTAAATGAAGATATGAGAAATCTATAGCTGGTAATTTATGGGAAAAAATAATGAGCGTTTTAGAATATTTGAACCAGTTATATTCGAGTCCAAGGAGCTACTTCAGGTTCATGAAATGCTGGATAAATTGCTATTGGAAACATGAAGGAATCCTCACGTTGAAAGCTTCTCTCTCATTTTGGTTTTTAGAATCTTATTAACAACAGCAAAAAAAACTCCTTTTTTTTTAAGATGTGCTTTGGAGACAATGTGCCCTCTGCTCCTGCTCTACCTTTCTTCCTTAGAACCTTCCAGTTCTAAACAAGCAGAATTGGGCTCATAATGGTTAACATTTGGCAAAAGGACGTTTGCATTTGCTTTCAGTCAGAGTTGCTCATCACTTTTTTTAACAGAAACTCTTCTTCTCTCCCTCTCTCCTAACTTCCTACTGTTCTTTCTCTCCCTCGCCCTTTTTCTGTCAATTTTTTCCTTTTTTCCAATGTATACCCTTTACAGACATGAAGCACAATAGAAAAAAGTGCAGAGAACATGAAGTAAAGTGTGGTGAGCTGTAGGTGAGGGGATTGGATGGAAAAGTTTTCCAAGGAGCTCAGTTTTGTTCTTTGTTAGAACCCATCAGAGTCTAGACACATAAATTTCTGAGTCTACAGAGTTGATTTGTATGCTAACCTAATCCTGGAATGCTCTGATTATAGAATCTGGAGGTGAACATATTTCTAAATAAAAAGGAATGGCGAAGCCCTTGGTAACGAAAACGTCAGTACAAGATGAATTGAATGAGAAAGCAAGGGCATCAGCTTAACAAATAAGCCTCTCAAAAAGGGAGTTTTCTGCCACTGTTGGGCTTTCCAAAAATATTTTTGAATGTTTCACCTGATGCATTAGTTACCTAGGACTGTTGTTATTAGACAGTTAAACAGAATGGAAATTTATTTTCTTACCATTCTCAAAGCTAGAAGTCTGAAATCAAAAGTGTCTCAGGATCACGCTATCTGAAGGTTCTAGGGGAGAACCCCTTCTTGCCTCTCCATAGTTCTGGTGGGCACCAGAAATCCATGGTATTCTTTGTTGTGTAGAAACCATTACAGTGTCTGCTGGTATAGTCATATGGCTTTTTCTTCCTGTGTTTTTTTTTTTTTTTTGTCCAAATTCCCTTTATCTTATAAGGATACTAGTTGAGAAAGCAACTTTTCTTCTAAAAGTGATAAATTTAGAGAAAACATCTAAAACAGAGTAAGCCTCTTTGCTTTATATCACATTTTACAGTTTCTTTCTTCATCTCGAATCTTTCTACCATCTAGGCTTTGCAATTTATCATCTTGTTTGTTTTTACAGATGTTTCCTACAATTTGAAAAATCACAGATTTTCCTCTTTTCTGCATTACTCAGTCTCTATATCCAAGCAGTTTTCCAAGAGTCTGCTTTCATCAGAACGCAATCTAGCATTTCTGCCAAGCCAAGAAAGAATCTCTTATCAATAATCAAATAAACTACTGCTCAACAGAGAAGTATAAACATAGGTATATAGACACATAAGCATAAATGATACAGTTTCAAAATTTTTGGCCTGGGCAATTTTCTTTTGCCATTGCGTCCTGCTGATTCATCTTTATTCATGAGCTTCCCAGGTGGTGCTAGTGGTAAAGAACCTGCCTGTCAATGAAGGAGATGGAAGAGGCCTGGGTCCAGTCCCTGGGTTGGGAAGATTCCCTGGAGAAGGGCATGGCAAGCAACTCCAGTATTCTTGTCTGTAGAATCTCATGGACAGAGGAGCCTGGTGGGCTACAGTCCATAGGGCTGCAAAGCACTGGACACTATTGAAGTGACTTAGCATGCGCACATGTAATGTGCATAACCTATGTCAATTTTAAAACAAGATAAACAGAAAATTCTAGGTTTGTAGTAAAAAGAGGGTAGGGTGAACCCTAATACCTGTGGGAATATACAATTGGCTCATTTGAAAAATCTTGTGGGCTGGTAGGGAACTGAAGCCCTTCACTTAGACACAAGCAGGCGCTATGCTTGATCTCCAGGATAAAGAAGGTTGTTTGACTGTAGTCACATCCATACATGACCACTGGAAAAACCATTGCCTTGACTACATGGACCTTTGTTGGCAAAGTAATGTCTCTGCTTTTTAATATGCTATCTAGGTTGATCATAACTTTCCTTCCAAGGAGTAAGTGTCTTCTAATTTCATGGCTGCAATCACCATCTGCAGTGATTTTGGAGCCCCCCAAAATAAAGCCTGACACTGTTTCCACTGTTTCCCCATCTATTTCCCATGAAATGATGAGACCAGAAGCCATGATCTTAGTTTTCTGAATGTTGAGCTTTAAGCCAACTTTTTCACTCTCCTCTTTCATCTTAATAGCTCTTAAATAATCCTCACTGTCACCCTATTTCTCTCCATCAGTTTACCTTGCCTTTCCCCAGTCCATTAGAATTTGCCTTAGCAATGAAGGTCACTTCTATGAACTTTCTTGAGATTGAGAGACGTATGCCTCTTGTGTTCAACATCCTTTGCTTAATTTATCATCAAATACACCACCTGGACACTTTTATTTATTTATTTAATTTTTTGTTCCATGCTGTACAGCAGGCAGAATTAATTCCACAACCAAAGATTAAACCTGTGCCCCCTGCAGTGGAAGAACAGAGTCTTAATCACAGAATATTCAAGGAAGTCCCTACCCTTTCTTTTCCTAATATAATCTCCAAGCTTTAGATGTCAGAAACTGTTTTGTGCAGTATTCCTAATGGGTGGCACATAGCAGGTGCACACAAAATAGAGGTTAAGTTAAAAAATGACTCTATTAGTCTTTGACCTGCTTCATTCCATATTCCAAGGCCAAATTTGCCTGTTACTCCAGGTATTTCTTGACTTCCTACTTTTGCATTCCAGTCCCCTATAACGAAAAGTACATCTTTTTTGGGTGTTAGTTCTAAAAGGTCTTGTAGGTCTTCATAAAATTGTTCNTGGACAGGGAGGCCTGGCGTGCTTCGATTCATGGGGTCGCAAAGAGTTGGACATGACTGAGCAACTGAATTGAACTGAACTGAAGTTAAAAAATGACACTGAGATGAATGTACCTCTCTCCTAATGTAGTTGAATCAACATGGTTAAAATTGTTCATCCTAATACTTAAGATAATTCTGGTTTCTTATTAGAAATTTACTTCCTCATCTCTTCTCATCTTGCGGTTCAGTAGGTTTTGTTTTCACACAGAATGCTAACTGGCACCATCAATGAAGGATTGGTTTTCCCTGATTCCTGGGAAGCACTTTGGTCTTCATGGAACAACATAAATTCTTGCTATTGGTCTGAGAACCCAATAGAGTAATGTGATTTATTTCTGCTTTCATCCCTCTGGCAGTCCCAGGCAGCACCTGCCAGGGTATGGCTGCTGTATCAGCAAACCAAATGGGAAGGAAATGAATGTGTATCTTAGTCCCCAAAGAGAAACCCATTTCCACTGCAGCTAAGCTTGACAGTTTAGGGCTCCCACTTGACTCCAAAGAACACGAAACACTCCACTACTTTTTGAAATCATTTGCTTATATGTAGCTGCAGTTCACACATCCCACTGTGTCCTTTTCCTTCATACCCCAAAGGGGAGAGAAATATGAACCTCTTCTATTCGGAGATCACTGAATAATGCTTGCTACTATCAGATTTCATTGGCTTCAACACTGTTATTTGTTGAAAATATGTGGTTCAATCACAAAGCCAACAACATTCCCCCGGGGCACACATTAGGCAGAAGGGGAACACAGTTGTAAACAATCTGTTTGGAAAAACAGAGGCCTCTAGATGGGAGGGGATCAAAATCCCGTATGTTGAATATTTCATAGCCTAGAAAGTATGACTTACAGGCGGGGGGGCGGATTGCGGAGGATATTCACTCAAAGTCACAGTACCTAGAAAAGATACTTTCTACCTTCTTTCAGTAACTGTTTAGGGGAAGCTAGAAAGTGAAGGAGGAGTGAAGGAGAGGGAATAAGTGACATGAGTAAAAAAACGGGGCAAAAATCAACTTTTCAGATTTCTTGGAATGGTGTTCTTTTTCACTGATTCACTGTGAAATAGTTTGCTAAGCGTGTGCTTTGCCATAGGCTTGAGATGATGTGTTTCATGTTATCCAGTAAACAACACAGATGGACCGAAATCATAATCCAGGAGAGACCATCTGTGTAGGATTGCAAAGGCATGTTTTTCTTCTAGAGGTAGGAAAATGACTTGAGCCCAGATCACTAGATTCTCAGCTCTACCCTGGTCCTCATGGCATGTCCAGGTTTCAGGAGGCAAAGTCTCTAAATTATGTACACACACACAGATATGTGCATACGTACATACACATATACATTTTATACAAATGAGGGCACAACTTTAATCAGATTCTCACATATCCTCACTGCCACCTTCTTCGGATGTGTTACAATGATGTAGAAAACAAGTGGATTGAAGCCCATAACTATAAGTGTTGCTTGTTTTGTTTCCTCTTTCAGCCAGTCTGTGACTCCTCAGCTATTCCAGTTAAATGCTGTAGATGCTTTCTCCATTTAAAATTATGTGAAATATATAATTGCTTATTAATAGTATTAGGTTTTCCAATAATAACTTATTTTCAGTATGCTTATTTTTATTTTATGTGTATCACTTATTTTAGAAAACTGGTGATTTTTCTAAGGGCCCATTGTTGTTAAGCGGGTGAAAAAGTAAACCGCAGTGTAAGAGAAACATTTGTAAAGCATCTGTCTGATGAAGGTTCATATGCAAAATATTTTTTAAAGTGCAGCAAGAAAAAACCCAGCGATTTAACAGAAAACAGTCAACATATTCTATCACTTTACCAAACAGAGTGTAGAAATGACCATTAAACAAAAATGAGATGCTCAGTTTTACTAATCATCAGGAAATTAGAGTCTAAGATCTTACTGGAATACCGTCACACCTCCACCAGAGGTGGTACGAAACAGATAACACAGGGAGCTGATGGGGACATGGAGAAACTGGAGCCTGTGTTGCAGATGGGGGGTTTGTAGCTGTTCAGGCGGTAAGTCGTGTCTGACTCTTTGTGACCCATGGACTGCAGCACTCCAGGCTCCCCTGCTCTTCATTATCTCAGAGTTTGCTCAGACTCATGTCTATTGGGTCAGTGATGCCATTCAGCCATCTGATCCTCTGTCATCCCTTTCCCTCCTGCCCTCAATCTTTCCCAGCATCAGGGCCTTTTCAAACGAGGCACTTCATCAAGTGGCCAAAGTATTGGAGTTTCAACTTCAACATCAGTCCTTCCAATGAGTATTCAGGACTGATTCCCTTTAGAATTGGCTGGTTTGATCTCCTTGCAGTCCAAGGGACTCTCAAGAGTCTTCTTCTCCAACACCACAGTTGAAAAGCATCAATTCTTCAGCACTCAGCTTTCTTTTTGGTCCAACTCTCACATCCATACAGGACTACTGGAAACACCATAGTTTGACTAATCAGAGTGGTACACTTATTGTAAGCAATGAATCTGCTTCAACACATCATTATCACTCCACAGCAGTAGTTTGCATTAGGAGGTTCACTCTTGATGGCTATTCTATGACTTTTGACAAGGTATAATGATCTGTGTCCATTATAATATCCTACAGAANTACTGGAAACACCATAGTTTGACTAATCAGAGTGGTACACTTATTGTAAGCAATGAATCTGCTTCAACACATCATTATCACTCCACAGCAGTAGTTTGCATTAGGAGGTTCATTCTTGATGGCTATTCTATGACTTTTGACAAGGTATAATGATCTGTGTCCATTATAATATCCTACAGAATAGTTCCACTGGTCTGAAAATCCTCTGTATTCTACCTATTTATGTTTCCTTTCTTTTTACTCTAAACCCACTGGTCTTTTTACAGCCTGCATTGTTTTGCCTTTTCCATAAAGCAATAGAGTTGAAATCATATAGCATTCAGTTTTTTCTCACTGACTTTTTTCACTTAGTAAAATGCAAATTTCCTCTATTTCTTTTCAATAGAGGACAGGTTCTTTTGATTTGACAGATTCTTTGCAATCCTTAATAATATTCAATTGTTTGGATATACCACAGTGTATTCACTCATTAGCCCACTGAAGAAAATGTTGATTGACTCCAAGTTTTGTCACTTAGGAATAAAGTGGTTATAAGAAATCCCTGAAAGGACTTTTTTGGACATAGTTTTCAATTCCTTCAGGTAAACACCAATCAATCTAATTTCTGCATTGTATGATAAAGTAGGCTTACTTTTGTAGGACTCTATCACTGTCCTCCAAAGTGGCTGTATCATTTTGCATTCCTATTATCAATGAATGAGATTTCCACATCCTCTCTAGCATTTAATGTTGTCAGTGTTTTGGACATTGGTCATTCTAATGGGCATGTTGGAGAAGGAAATGTCAATCCACTCCAATATTTTTGCCTGAAAATCCCATGGAAAACAAAGCCTGGCTGTCTACAGTCCATAGGATCACAAAGAGTCTGACATGACATATACTAAACCACAACAATATGTATGATGTAGTATCTCGTTCTTGTTTTAGCTTGCAATTCCCTAATAAGAAATAATGTTGAGCATCTTATTTTCTTTGCTTATTTGCCATCTGTGTCTTTTTGGTAAGGTATCTGTTCAAGTTTGTTTCCTTAATGTGCTTTAAAATAATTTGTAGGTTCTATGATTTTTTTAAATGATAAATTAAAAAAATTAATTTTCCTTAATGTTTTCTCTTGTTATACCCTTTTGAAATGATTTTTTAAAATTTTCTGAGAGTAAAAGCTATATGCACTCACGTTAGAAATTTTAGATGTTATAGAACAGGATGAAAATCACGTGGAAAATGTGTTATAATGCTAATACTCAGGCATAATTTGAACAATGTTAAAAACTATATATTATCTGTAGTTGTTGTTGTATAGTTGCCAAGTCATGTCCAACTCTTTCAGCCTCATGGACTGCAATGCAACAGGCTACCCCTTTCACTGTCTCCCTGAGTTTGCTTAACTTCATGTACATTGAGTCAATGATGCCATCCAAGCATCTCATCCTCTACTACCCCCTTCTCCTCCTACCCTTAATCTTTCTCAGCATCAGGGTCTTTTCCAATAAGTTGACGCTCTGCATCAGGTGGCCAAAGTATTGGAATTTCAGCTTCAGCATCAGTCCTTCCACTGAATATTCCGGGTTGATCTCTTTTAGTATTGACTGGCTTAGTCTGATTGTCCAAAGGACTCTCAAGCGTCTTCTGCAAAAATTCAGAAGCATCAATTATTTGATGCTCAGTCTTCTTTACGGTCCACCTCTCATATCTGTACATTACTACTGGAAAAATCATACCTCTGATTATACACACATTTTTGTTGACAAAGTGATGTCTGTACTTTAAATACACTATCTAGGTTTGTCATAGCTTTTCTTCCAGGAGCTACCATCTTTTAATTCTAAGGCTGCAGTGACTGTCCCTGGTGATTTTGGAGCCCAAGAAAATAAAATCTGTTACAGTTTCCACTTTTTCCCTTTATATTTGCTATGAAGTGATAAGACCAGATGCCATTATCTAAGTTTATTGAATTTTGAGTTTTAAGCCTGCTTTTTAACTCTCTTCTTTCACTCTCATCCAAAGGCTTTTTAGTTCCTCTTCACTTTTTGCAATTAGTGTGGTATTATCTGCATATCTGACGTTGATATCTCTTCCAAAACTTGATTTCAACTTGTGTTTCATCCAGCCCAGCATTTCACATGATGTATTCTACATATATGTTAAATAAGCAGGGTGACATTATACGGCCTTAAAGTACTCTTTTCCCAATTTTGTACGAGTCCATTGTTCCATGTTTGGTTCTAACTGTTGCTTCTTGACCTGTATACAGATTTCTCAGGAGACAGGTAAGATGGTTTGGCATTTCCACAGATGCTGTGATCCACACAGTCAAAGGCTTTAGCTTAGTCTGTGAAGCGGATGTTTTCCTGGAACTCCCTTGCTTTCCCTATCCTCCAACGAATGTTGGCAACTTCATCCTTGGTTCCTCTGCCCTTTCTAAACCCAGCTTGTATATCTGGAAGTTCTCCTTTCACATACTAATGAATCCTGGCTTGAAGCATTTTAAGCATTGCTTTGCTAATGTGTCAAATGAACACAATTGTACAGTATTTTGCACATTCTTTGGCATTGCCCTTCTTTGGGATTGCAGTAAAACCTGACCTTTTCCAGTCCTGTGGCCACTGCTTAGTTTTCCAAATTTGCTGACACGATATGTGGAGCACTTTAACTACACTTATTTAACTGCACAGTATCATAGTTTATGATTTTAAATAGCTTAGCTGGATAGAGGTTCACAACCCTGTACAGGAGACAGTGGCCGAAACCACCTCAACGAGAAAGAAACGCAAGAAGACAAAGTGGTTGTTGAAGAGACCTTACAAAAGAGCTGAGAAAACTAGAGAATCCAAAGACAAGGAAGAAAGGAAAAGGGGCACCCAACTGAATACTGAATGCCAGAGAATAGCAAGGAGAGATAAGAAGGCAAAACGAACAATGCAAAAAAAAAAAAAGAAAGAAAGAAAGAAAAAGAGAGAGA
>SJYA01001462.1:268981-352515 GCA_006410615.1 Neotragus moschatus
TTTCACTTAGTAAAATGCAAATTTCCTCTATTTCTTTTCAATAGAGGACAGGTTCTTTTGATTTGACAGATTCTTTGCAATCCTTAATAATATTCAATTGTTTGGATATACCACAGTGTATTCACTCATTAGCCCACTGAAGAAAATGTTGATTGACTCCAAGTTTTGTCACTTAGGAATAAAGTGGTTATAAGAAATCCCTGAAAGGACTTTTTTGGACATAGTTTTCAATTCCTTCAGGTAAACACCAATCAATCTAATTTCTGCATTGTATGATAAAGTAGGCTTACTTTTGTAGGACTCTATCACTGTCCTCCAAAGTGGCTGTATCATTTTGCATTCCTATTATCAATGAATGAGATTTCCACATCCTCTCTAGCATTTAATGTTGTCAGTGTTTTGGACATTGGTCATTCTAATGGGCATGTTGGAGAAGGAAATGTCAATCCACTCCAATATTTTTGCCTGAAAATCCCATGGAAAACAAAGCCTGGCTGTCTACAGTCCATAGGATCACAAAGAGTCTGACATGACATATACTAAACCACAACAATATGTATGATGTAGTATCTCGTTCTTGTTTTAGCTTGCAATTCCCTAATAAGAAATAATGTTGAGCATCTTATTTTCTTTGCTTATTTGCCATCTGTGTCTTTTTGGTAAGGTATCTGTTCAAGTTTGTTTCCTTAATGTGCTTTAAAATAATTTGTAGGTTCTATGATTTTTTTAAATGATAAATTAAAAAAATTAATTTTCCTTAATGTTTTCTCTTGTTATACCCTTTTGAAATGATTTTTTAAAATTTTCTGAGAGTAAAAGCTATATGCACTCACGTTAGAAATTTTAGATGTTATAGAACAGGATGAAAATCACGTGGAAAATGTGTTATAATGCTAATACTCAGGCATAATTTGAACAATGTTAAAAACTATATATTATCTGTAGTTGTTGTTGTATAGTTGCCAAGTCATGTCCAACTCTTTCAGCCTCATGGACTGCAATGCAACAGGCTACCCCTTTCACTGTCTCCCTGAGTTTGCTTAACTTCATGTACATTGAGTCAATGATGCCATCCAAGCATCTCATCCTCTACTACCCCCTTCTCCTCCTACCCTTAATCTTTCTCAGCATCAGGGTCTTTTCCAATAAGTTGACGCTCTGCATCAGGTGGCCAAAGTATTGGAATTTCAGCTTCAGCATCAGTCCTTCCACTGAATATTCCGGGTTGATCTCTTTTAGTATTGACTGGCTTAGTCTGATTGTCCAAAGGACTCTCAAGCGTCTTCTGCAAAAATTCAGAAGCATCAATTATTTGATGCTCAGTCTTCTTTATGGTCCACCTCTCATATCTGTACATTACTACTGGAAAAATCATACCTCTGATTATACACACATTTTTGTTGACAAAGTGATGTCTGTACTTTAAATACACTATCTAGGTTTGTCATAGCTTTTCTTCCAGGAGCTACCATCTTTTAATTCTAAGGCTGCAGTGACTGTCCCTGGTGATTTTGGAGCCCAAGAAAATAAAATCTGTTACAGTTTCCACTTTTTCCCTTTATATTTGCTATGAAGTGATAAGACCAGATGCCATTATCTAAGTTTATTGAATTTTGAGTTTTAAGCCTGCTTTTTAACTCTCTTCTTTCACTCTCATCCAAAGGCTTTTTAGTTCCTCTTCACTTTTTGCAATTAGTGTGGTATTATCTGCATATCTGACGTTGATATCTCTCCCAAAACTTGATTTCAACTTGTGTTTCATCCAGCCCAGCATTTCACATGATGTATTCTACATATATGTTAAATAAGCAGGGTGACACTATACGGCCTTAAAGTACTCTTTTCCCAATTTTGTACGAGTCCATTGTTCCATGTTTGGTTCTAACTGTTGCTTCTTGACTTGTATACAGATTTCTCAGGAGACAGGTAAGATGGTTTGGCATTTCCACAGATGCTGTGATCCACACAGTCAAAGGCTTTAGCTTAGTCTGTGAAGTGGATGTTTTCCTGGAACTCCCTTGCTTTCCCTATCCTCCAACAAATGTTGGCAACTTCATCCTTGGTTCCTCTGCCCTTTCTAAACCCAGCTTGTATATCTGGAAGTTCTCCTTTCACATACTAATGAATCCTGGCTTGAAGCATTTTAAGCATTGCTTTGCTAATGTGTCAAATGAACACAATTGTACAGTATTTTGCACATTCTTTGGCATTGCCCTTCTTTGGGATTGCAGTAAAACCTGACCTTTTCCAGTCCTGTGGCCACTGCTTAGTTTTCCAAATTTGCTGACACGATATGTGGAGCACTTTAACTACACTTATTTAACTGCACAGTATCATAGTTTATGATTTTAAATAGCTTAGCTGGATAGAGGTTCACAACCCTGTACAGGAGACAGTGGCCGAAACCACCTCAACGAGAAAGAAACGCAAGAAGACAAAGTGGTTGTTGAAGAGACCTTACCAAAGAGCTGAGAAAACTAGAGAATCCAAAGACAAGGAAGAAAGGAAAAGGGGCACCCAACTGAATACTGAATGCCAGAGAATAGCAAGGAGAGATAAGAAGGCAAAACGAACAATGCAAAAAAAAAAAAAGAAAGAAAGAAAGAAAAAGAGAGAGAGAGAGAGAGAGAGAGAGAGAGAGAGAGAGGGAAACAATAGAATAGGAAAGACTAGAGATTTCCACAAGAAAATTGGAGAGATCAAAGGAATATTTCATGCCAGGATGGGCACAATGACGGACAGAAACAGTAAGAATCTAACAGAAGCAGAAGAAATTAAGAAATGGTGGCAAGAATACACAGAACTGTATAAAAAAACGGTCTTAATGACCTGAATAACCACAATGGTGTGATCATTCACCAAGAGTCAGACACCCTGGAGTGAAGTCAAGTGAGCCTTAGACAGCATTACTAGGGAAAAAGCTAATGGAAGTGATGGAATTTCAGCTGCTGCTGCTGCTGCTGCTAAGTCACTTCAGTCGTGTCCGACTCTGTGCGACCCCATAGATGGCAGTTCACCAGGCTCCCCCGTCCCTGGGACTCTCCAGGCAAGAACACAGAGTGGGTTGCCAGAATTCCAGTTGAGCTATTTCAAATCCTAAAAGATGGTGCTGTTAAAGTGTTGCATTCATTATCTGCAGAGGAAGAATGATTTTCTTGTCTTTATTCTTTCCTCTCTGCCTTTCTGTCTTGTTGATATAAAAGTGTCTAGAATCTTCTGGAAGCAAAAACATCTTATAACTTAGAAATGTTTGCCTTGGGAAAAAGCTTCTTGGGATGTGTTTTCAAAAGTGTTAAGAGTAACTGTTTTGACTTGATAAAGATGCTTCTCCAGGAGGCATGAATTTGCTTCAAATACTTTACTCTTTTTAACTAACAAAGATATTCATTTTAAGAGCAGTATACAATACACTTAGAACCCTGGAAAGCTATGTAATACTTTTCGCATTTTTCTCAGAAAAGTTTATGATCATGAGGTTTGACGTAGATCGTTACCAAGAAGAACAGTATAATTTTAGCACATAAGTCTGTATCAATAAAAAATATGCATTTTGCTTTGGGCCTATTCAAATTTAGATGACACTTTAGAAGATATCCAAGTTCAATAATAATTTTCAACTTTTTCTTCATGTAACATTATGATTCTGTAATTCATCCATATTGACACAGATAGGCTATTTTGAGTATATTCCTATGCAACACTCAAAAATGTGTTCCATTCAAGCATGCATAATATATGCATTCTTAAATGCATGAATCATATGGATTTTTGTTGTTCCAGATATTTTTTCCCATACTTGTATATTGGGGGTATATCTTTCAATCGACTGCCTGTCATTAATTCAAACTGGGTTTCTATGTTACTTTTTGTGAAATTATCTTGGCACTACATACCTTAAGCTAAACCTATGCTTTTTCATTCCATTTTGTTTCAAGCTTTACAGAGTATTAGATGACAACTTAGGTAAATAATATATTTGATTTTGCAAATGACATGGTCTTACATTGTTACTGGCTATGTATTTACATTTCATAAGTCTCTCATTTTCCAGGAAATCTCAGTGTGCATAAGTGAATCAAAGTTAATCAGCATTTTATAGGAAGCTGCAGGTAAATTTACTGTCCACTTCATAGTAAAGAACCTGAGATATGATACTTAATATATTCAACTAAGTGCTCTGTGCAAAATATATCAAAGTTACAAAACAATTCTATTAGTGGATTAAAGTATATCCAGGTTGAATTAAACATAGAGTAATGAGTTAATATATCTGGACGACATCAAAATTCTCTCCTGTGGCTTTTCCAAATTACAAACTGCTAGCAGATTATGCCAGAGGCAATGAGGAATCATGGAGTGTTGTTTTCAGAGCTGTAACAATTAAGGTTGAAATCCCCTGGCCTTGCATTTATGAGCTTTCACAATGTAAATGGGATTTGCCTTTTTATATTCTACCTTATTCATGTTCATATACACGAGGCCCTAGCCAAATTGACTTGTTTGCAGTTTCAGCACACATTCCTTTCCCCATATGTGTGCTTTAGCTCTTGATTTTCCATCTGCCTGGAATTTTCTTCTCCCACTGTATTTTCTTGTCTGTACCCTCCCTTTATGCAAAGCTCTGCATGAATACTAAGTTCTCACCACTGTTTACTTACTCCCCACCTTCCCTCTTCCCCATTATCCCTAAAAGAATAATTAATTCATCTTTTATTTACATTGCACCTGATTGACGCTAGCCACTGTGCTAGATTTTGAGCATACAAAGCAAACACGATGCTTATAAGAATTTGCATGTTAGAGAGTGTGTTAGGGTAGACAGATTCTTTATGAACTAGCCATAACATAGGATGATTAAGTGCAAAGACTAAAACGGCACAGCTTCTTTGTAAACATAAACAAGTGAGACTAAATCTGTCTCAGGGCACCTTCAAAGCCTTTTTCTATGCCCAACATTTCAGTAGTTACTAAACAGAGAAAGTATATAAAAACCATGCAAGGGTCGTGTTCTGTGCACAGATCTCTCCCTCGCCCTTTCATCCCACGTGTTTAAAGCATGAGCCTCGGGGAGGGGGGAAGGACATACATGAAGCTGTAAATTAAGATGTGATGAATGCACATATTAATGCAAAAAGAGGATGACTTGCTAAAGGATCTAACCATGGGGTAACATGATTCAGAAAAGATTTATCTGAGCAACACAGATAGGAGAGGGAAAGCGAGGATGCTGGCACAGGTAAGGGGCACTTGTGCAATCCAACTGTGGGAGTCAGCTGCAGTTCTGCAGTCAGCTGTAGAATGGATTATGCCTTTGTATTAGAGCCACATGTGTCCATGTGTTATCTTTCTAGCTAGACTTCAGTATCTCATCATCCATACGGCTAACTCAAGAATCTTTTTTCCTTAAGAGCCTGTTGAGGCATGGTTCACGCACATTGTTCAGTGAAAAAGGCTTTCAGGAGTTTTGGTTGAAGTCATAACATGGTGTCAAGAATTGGTAAATGTCTATACCCTGGGATGTGGTGGACCTACAAGCCTTAATTTTTAGAAATAGAGTAGATTCCTGGTTGTGCTTCACAATGGCTTCAGTGTTAATTTATACAGATAAGCTGTAAATGTTATGACCAATAAGGTCTACAGACTTTCTAGAGGCCATGCACTTGGGTCGGCACTTTATATATTTTGCCTGTTTTAATCCTCACGACCACACTCGTGAGTTAGGAACTACTATGACTTCCATTTTATTCATGGCGAAGTTGAGGCACAGGGAAGTTGGACAAATTCTCTGGCGTCTCACAGTCAGAAGATAGGTGTGCTGGATACTTAGACCCATTATTCTTAGTGCTTGTTCTCCTCACCTAAGAAACATTACAGGTTCTGAACAGCATAATTAATTGACAAGAGACAGTTCAAAAACATGTTGATTGAAATTAGACAACCTGGCAGTAAAAACATTTTTGATTAGTTTGCCAATGCTGTTGTAATGAAATACCACAAACTGAGAGGCTTAAATAACAGAATGTTATCATCTCACAGTCCCAGAGGCTGGATGTCTGAGATGAAGGTCCTAGCAGAGTTGGCTCCTTCTTCAGGCCTTAAGGGAAGGGTGTGATCCAGGCATCTCTCTTTGGCTGTTAAAGGACTATCTTCTCCCTGTGTCTTCCCATCGTCTTTCCTCTCCATGTGTCTCTCTGTGTCTTAATTCACATAAAGACACCAGCCATATTNGGCTGGATGTCTGAGATGAAGGTCCTAGCAGAGTTGGCTCCTTCTTCAGGCCTTAAGGGAAGGGTGTGATCCAGGCATCTCTCTTTGGCTGTTAAAGGACTATCTTCTCCCTGTGTCTTCCCATCGTCTTTCCTCTCCATGTGTCTCTCTGTGTCTTAATTCACATAAAGACACCAGCCATATTGGATTAGAATCCAGCCTAATGATCTCAATTCAAGTTAATTAGCTCCGCAGAGACTCTTCTCCAAATAAGGTCACACTTTGAGGTAAAGTAGTTTGTGTGTGCATGGTTGCTTAATCACTCAGTCTTGTCCAACTCTTTGAGACTCCATGGGCTATAACCTGCTAGGCTTCTCTGTCCATGGGAGTTTTCAGGCAAGACTTCTGGAGTGCATTGCCATTTCCTTCTACAGGGAATCTTACGGACCCAGGACTTGAACTGCTGTGTCCTAAGTCTCCTGCATTGCAGGCGGATTATTTACCCATTGAGCCATCTGGAAATTAACACTTCAATATACGAATTTAGTGAAATTAGTTGGGATTTTTATTTATTATATTTATGAACCATAGTCTGAATGAACTATCCATCTAAATTTTAAGTGAATACTATTTAACTTTCTACATTTTAAGATAGCTCCCTCAAAAATCATATTTTGCTATTAAAAACTACTCAAATTTTCTATTTTCAAATAATGATGTAATGCTTTGTATATTAATGCTAAACATTATTTGTATATCTTAAACTTTGGAGGACTTAATATGACTCTCCTTTAAAGAACATATTGAAGTTAATTTAAAGCAAAATCTAATCTAATACTCTCTCAATATTAATGTGTTTTTAGCCAGTTCTGTGAGGTCAAAAAATAGCAGACAGTTGTTTTCTGCCTAAAAGTCACTTATCATTAAAATAATAGAAATGAACAATATGCAGAAAAGGGGGGAGAAAAATAACCAATAGAGCAACCAATATTCCGCTTATGCAAATCACTCTCATTTCTGTTTCAATTCAAAAAACAAGGATGTCTGCAAGGCTGTTCCATAAGCAATAGATAGCACAGCTGTTCCTCAGAAGGCCATTTAAAAATTCACTTGTATTAATTAGGAAGCAAGTTTTAGAAGGGGGAAAAAAAAAAAGAACAAACCTCTTTAACCTCCATTGATCACCTAAAAACGTGCTCCTCTAAGTGGTGATGAACTCCCTTAATCATGGCAGACTAATGGATTTCACACTAAGAATTCTGTTGTCCCTGAGTTCAAATATCCATCATAGATTCTCTCTATCGGATTTGCGTGTCTCATTTTCCTTTTGCTGCTAAAGCAGCTGGTTCCATTTCTGAAGTGCACCAGAAACCAAAAATGAAAGGCTTTCTGCTTGGTTAATCTTGCATTCAGGTTTCTGGAAGCTGCTACTTCTCAGGAGAATAACTATTTTCCTGAGACAATCTAAACTACATTATGCCTCAAACTAATTAGAGTAAGGTTTAGCTTTTCTTCCAACTGCATCTTACTTTGAAACTAGAATTACAGGATTATTCAGAAGTATCTTTTTGTTTTGTAAACACATAATATTAAATACTGTATATGAAGTGGTACAAAGACTAAGAATGCAGAATAAAGTTAAATTCAAGGCTGTATTCCATATTTTGAAAATTATTATGCTTATCTATTAAGATCTCAAAAACTCTTTATTCATAAAATCATCAAAACACATATTATAACCATCATCATAAAGGTTTGACATTTAATGATAAAAAATCATCAGAGAGCAGGAACTGTCTAAAGATCTTACTCTTGCTCTTACTCTTAATTGAAGATCTTACTCTTTGAGTTTTTTTTTTTTCCCCCTTTAGAATATTAGTGATTATGAAGGCAAAATGAATGCCAAGTCAGTGTTTCCAGTCAAATACATATCTAAAAGGGTTAAGCCTATACCAGTTTAGTGGAAATATTGTCAGATGAAATTTGCGAGTGAGTGAATAAAAATGAAGAGAGGACGGGGAGAAAGTCCTGTACTGATTTCAATCAAGGTTAATATTTAAGGATATGGGGGGGGGGCAAATCATTCTACACTTGGACCAGCCCATTGTTTCCCTTTGAAAAAATATACGTTCAAATCTGATATAATTACTAAATCATAATGGTCCATAAATCAAACATAAATTATTCTTCTAAAATAACTGGTGGCTAAAATCAGGATAATTGGAAGACATGCACTGTTTTCAAGTAGCTTAAATCTTTGGATTATTCATACTCTTTTATTCATGAAAATTTTTCTGTATTAAAATTTTGCTTAGCTTTTTTTAAAAAAAAAACACAGGTGATTCTAATTACAGAAAGTCCTACAATAATTTATGTTCTTTTAAGGTAAATAAATTAAATTAGATNGATTTTAATCAAATAATGATTGAATCTCAAAGCCATTTGTGAGACTAACAAGCTTTCCTTGATTTACATGCCAAATTCAAAAGTATATTTTAACTATTCTGCCACAAGAGTATGCAGTCTTTTTTTTTAATTAATATTTTTGGAGTAGAGTTGCTTTATAATGTTATATTAGCTTCTATTGTACATCAAAGTGGATCAGCTATTTGTAAATGTATATCCTCTCTTTTTGGATTCCCTTCCCATTTAGATCACCACAGAGTGCTGAGTAGAGTTGGGTTATATAGTAGATTCTCATTAGTCATCTATTTCATACATCAGTTCAGTCGCTCAGTCGTGCCCGACTCTTTGCAACCCCATGGACTACAGCACGCCAGGCTTCCCTGTCCATCACCAGCTCCTGGAGTTCGCTGAAACTCATGTCCATCAAGTCGATGATGCCATCTAACCGTCTCATCCGCTGTCTAATCTGCATCAAGCTTTTCCAATGAGTCAATTTTTCGCATCAGGTGGTCAAACATTTCATACACAGTAGTGTATATATATCAATCCTAATTTCCAAATTCATTCCACCCCTCTCTCTCCCCCTGGGTGTCCATATATTTGTTCTCTATGTCTATGAAAAAAAGAAAAAAAGTACATAATCTTCTTGTGTGGTGGTCTCAAAAGGCCAAACATTTAGCAAATTTCTGTTGAAAGATCCCTATGTGCCAGGCTGTAAGATATGTGTTCTGGATATACTAGTGATCAATTCATGAGTTTCATCCCTTTCTAGGATTTATTATCTGGTCAAGAAGGTACATGTCAAATACAAATCTAATGAATACAATGTTGAAGAAGTCCAGGAACTAAGGTATTGATACCAGAGTACCAACATAGCCAAGTACAAAGCTAAGGTAGGGAGGAGGACTCGTCTGAAGGAGAATCATTTATTTTGAAATGTGAGTGAGTAGTACCTTGCTAGAGGAAGTGAGAAAGTAATATAAGTATTAGAAGTGGAAAGAGGGCTCCATGCAGAAAATACTTGTCCGAGGCCCAGAGGTGGGATTGAACAAAACAATCTGCAGCTTCACGCTTTTCTTCTCCAACCAATTTGAGCCTAGAGGGATGTTGCCATGAAGCAAGAAACAGAAGGCTATTCTTCTCCAGTTGGACATCCTACACGGATGCTCGATGTATGAAATGCCAAAGAATTGAACACAGAGAACAATGCAAAAGACTGAAGAGTCCTCAGTCTGAAAGGCAAGGGGCTACGAAAGCCAGAAGTGAAGGTTTAGTGTAAATGAAGTGTTTTCACCTTAATTACATAAGTTTAATTTGGAATCACTCAAAATGTTGTTGCAGGTACTGCACTCAGCAGATGAACCAGAGGATGTCTTTCATCAATTCACTGATGTTTTTATTAAATCTTACTCAAAAGTGCATGTTCAATAAAACAATAACATTTAAAAATGAATGTGAAGCCAGATTTAAAGCTTCAAATGAGAGCAAGAGAGAGCATACACAACTAGATTAATTTGAGATATTAAAGTGGAGAACATCAGTCCATTCAAAGAAGATATGCTAAGTCATTGCTTTCCAACATTAAAAAAAAACAAAACTAATTCTAAGTCATTTAGCCAATTTGTCCTTAGCACGAGAGTTGTAACTTTGCTAGGCAATCTTTCTTTATTCTTTATTATTTATTGAACACCAAGTAGGCAGCACTATATAAATCATCATAGACACAGTGCCTACCCGAAAGGCACACAGACTAAGTCAGACAGAGAAAACAATTCAGACATAAAATATGTCAAATGTGTTGATTAAACGCTGAAGATTGAGATTCTTAATTATAAGTATGTCTTCATAGCTTAGGAAGTGAAAACTATGAATACAACAGAAGGCAAAATGCTTGGGAAATCATATGCTACATGTGTTTTATATCTATTATTTAAGAATTAATGATTATAATTTTACCTTGAAGTGCACCTTTACTAGGAGAAAAAGTAAAAAGCAAAATAATACAAAGTTTTTGCAAAAGTGATTCCACAATAACCTTCTATATTCTATTAAAATCTTTGAACTTTGCTTTCAACTTGCTTAGAAGTGTTTGGTTCTATGATCTGTGTTATCACAGGCATGAAGACAATGTTTAAAGACTGCCCTTGTCACAATGCTGATCTCCTGTAATATATTGGGAAGGTCATCACATTTGCCCAATATACAATGCCAAATGGATGAATATAGGTGGATCGACAGAAAAATAGATCTGTCTATATCTAAGTTAGTATCTGTCCATCTTCAACAACTGGCGCAGTGTAGTTCCTCAACATGTATTTGCTTATTTGAACCCACTCAGTCTTTCTGGCTGCATTTTAAATTTAAATCCTACTTTAAGAAATCTTGAATTCAAATCCTTGAGACCTTTTCTGATTATCTGTTTATATATCGTAGTGTGTGTATGACTTCTCAGGTGGTGCTAGCGGTAAAGAATCTGTGTGCCAAGGCAGGAAACATAAGAGATTTGGGTTAGATCTCTGGGCCAGGAAGATCTTCTGCGGGGGTCATAGCAACTCACTCCAGTATTCTTGGCTGGAGAATCCTGTGGACAGAAGAGTCTGTTAGGCTACAATCCATGGGGTCACACAGAGTCTTACATGACTGAAGTGACTTAGCATGCATGCACAGTGTGTATACATGTTAATCTCAAATTCCTTATTTATCCCCCCCAAACACACACTTTTCCCCTTTGGTGGTTTGTTTTCAAAACTGTCAGTCTGTGAGTTTGTTTCCATTTTGTAAATAAGTTTATTTGTACAATGTTTCTTTTTTTACTTTCCATATGTAAGTGATATCAAATGATATTTGTCTTATTCTGACTTATTTAACATAGTTTGATAATCTGTAGTTCATTCGATTTTGCTACAAATGGCATGATTTCATTCTTGTTTATAATTGAGTAATGGGTGATATTGCTGTTCTGTCACTGAGTCATGTTGGACTCTATTTGACCCCATGGACTGCAGCACGCCAGGCCCCTCTGTCCTCTGCTGTCTTCCAAGGTTTGCTCAAATTCATGTTCATTGAGTCAGTGGTGCTATTTAACCATCTCATCTTTCACCTCCCCCTTTTTCCTTTTGCCTTTAATCTTTCCCAGCATCAGGGTCTTTTCTAATAAGTTGACTCTTTGCATCAGGTGGTCAAAATATTGGAGCTTCAGCATCAGTGCTTCCAACAGCTGTTCAGGGTTGATTTCCTTTAGGTTTGACCAGTTTGATCTTGCAGTCCAAGGAACTCTCAAGAGTCTTCTCTAGCAGCACAATTTGAAAGCAACGGTTCTTCGGTGCTCAGCCTTCTTCATGGCCCACGTCTCTCATCCATGCTTGACTGCTGGAAAAACCACACAGGAGGTAATGACTGGGTAATATTCCATGATGCATTTGCACCAGTCTTCTTTATCCAGTCTTTGCTGATGGACATTTAGGTTGCTTCCTTATCTTGGCTATTGTAAATAGTGCTGCAAAGAACTTTAGGGTGCATGTATCTTTTGAATTAAGATTTTCTCCAGATATATGCCAAGGAGGTACAGCATAGGGTACTCTACTCAATATTCTGTAATTGCCTTAATGGAAAAGGAACCTGAAAAGAATGGGTATATGTATGTGTATACCTGATTCATTTCGCTGCACAACTGAAACACACATGACATTGCAAATCAACTATACTCCAACATAAAATAATTTTCTAAATTAAAAATAATCCATTTTCACATACACGAAATCAAAATTGTTTAAATATCACGATGAGTAAACAACATATTCAGATATATATAATGATGTAAGTTAAATTAACATATGCTATTGGAAGAGTAGAAAGATTCAGAATTGGTGAACCTTTCTATCAGCATAATAGCTGATTAAATTTTGAAAATCCATTTTATAGGGGTAAGTAAAGCACATTTATGAACTTATGAATAAAACCTTGCCATTTGAGCTTGTAGTTCTAAAGCAAAGGAAGCCAGAACTGGAGGGCATGAATTTATGCTTTGTGTACTGCAGTTGGTCATTGATATCTTTGAAATATATGTAAATATATATCTAAGAATTATTTATAGAAGCTGTCTTCATGCTTCTTAATAAATCTTATGTGCTTGCACGCATGCTTAGTTGCTTCAATCAAGTCCAACTCTGCTACCCTATGGACTGTAGCCTGCCAGGCTCCTCCGTCCATGGGATTCCTCAGACAATAATATTGGAGTGGGTTGCCATGAGCTCCTCCTGGGGATCTTCCCGACCCAGGGATAGAACCAGTGTCTCTATTAGTTCCCTGGGTTTGTCATCATAAACATATATCTCTGAATTCAGACTCTATTGGATTAAGCAAATCTAGGACTAGAAATGAAGCTGAAATAATACAATTTTCAAAACCATCCATTAGCAACCTGGGCCCTCGCCACATGGTAATACAGGGTGTTGTGTTTTTGGACGGCTATCTGGACTTGGAATGCTGTTTACTTCTTCAGTAATGTTTTATAACATATATGTATAAGTGTAATATTTGCAAAGAACTGAAGCACTTAACATGATAATGCTGTTATGCCCATTCTATATATGAGGAAACCCAGGTCACAGAGCTAAAATCCAGAGGGTATGCTTCAAGAACTAAGGAGATTAATGTCTCAGGCATTTACTCCCTTGGGTAGATCTTAACTAATATTACCTTCTAATAGTGGAAAAAGAGGGGAGGAGAGGCAGTATGAAACAGAGGAAATGGATCATGTTATGAACCCCGCCCGAATTCACCTGTTGAAAGTCGTAGCTCCTAGTACCTGCATCTCTCTCCCCCAGCCATCAGTTCATATGTCGAAAGTCCTGGGACTTTCCTGGTAGTCGAGGGGTTAATAATTCACCTGGTAATACAGAGGACTTGAGTTCAAGACCTGATCGGGAACTAAGATCTCACATGCTTCTAAGGTTGACTAGAACAAGGAGCAAACAAGCTTTTCTTGTAAACTCAGGTCAGGGGAACTCAGTTCAACTCTTGACTCAATAGAAGGAGCACTCTTCATTTAGGGGAAGAATATATAGAGTAATAACTAGCTATGAAAAGAAAGTATGGGAAACTGTTCTCTTTTCAATACCTAGTTAGCTTTATTTGCAGAACAGTTCTGTGGAATCATGCTCTATCCTATCTTGAAGATGGGTAAGGATAACCAGAGTATAGCAGGAAAAGTACAGGAGAAAGAGTACAGTGGAAATCTGTTGTTTCCACTCACTCACTAGTAGCGACTAGGTCTGCTAACGACCAGACTGCAGTACTCGAGATGCAGCGAGGAACAAAATGAACAGACTTTGCACCTAACTAAGCAATTACAGTGCAGTGTCCTGAGAGAGTTTGAAAGTTTCTCAGTGTATTTCCCAAAGGTTTCCTTTAGATTGAGATTCAGCAGAAGGAGAACAGATCTCAAGAGGGGTATGGAATGTAGGAGTTCTTAAGAGAAAAAGTTGCAAGGTTATTTCATAGATGTAACCAGACATTTCATAACAGGAATGAAGGCATTGCTGTTTGAATTAAGAATATTGTGTGAATTATTGCTTTGTTGCATTTGCCAGTAATCATGCATAGTTTCAAGCTTTGTTAATAAACCGTTTAATTGATGAAGACAAGGTAAAATGTTCCTCTGTTTTCTTATTAATAAAGTCTCTTGAAACCCCATCAGTGTAGCAAAAGCAATCTGCACTGGCTGCTATTTAGCCCTTCTTTCCAATTCTTTGTGACCCTATAGACTGCAGCCCGCCAGGCTCCTCTGCTCACTGGATTCTCCAGGCAAGAATACTGGCGTGGGTTGCCAACCCCTCCTCCAGGGANTGGGTGGAGCTACATTTCTTCTCTCTTGAGCGTGGGATATCTCTTCACGGCTGCTCCAGCGAAGTGCAGCCTCTGCTCCTTACCTTGCACGAAGGGTGTCTCCTCACCGCTGCTCTTCCTGACCTTCAACTTGGGTTAGTTCCTCTAGGCCTTTCTGCGCCAGTGCAGCTACCGCTCCTTGGACATAGGTTGATCTTCCTGGCCCCCGACCCTGGCCTCGGACGTGAGGTGGCTCCTCTCAGCTGTTCCTATGCCATCTCAGCCTGACACTCTCAGCTGCTGCCCCTGACCTTGGACGTGGGGTAACTCCTCTGAGGCCACACTGAGTGTGCCGGTCATCACAGCCGCTTGCTCTGAGTGTGCCAGCCATCACAGCCACTTGTGCTGAGTGTTAATTAATCAGTGGCTCTTCCCAGCCCCCGACCTTTGCCTCAGACATAGGGTGGCTCTTCCCGGCCCTCAACCCTGGCCTCGGACACAGGGTGGCCCCTCCCGGCCCCCGACCCTGGCCTTGGGCATGGGGTGGCTCCTCCCGGCCGCCACCACTGACCTNTCCTTGGACATAGGTTGATCTTCCCAGCCCCCGACCTTGGCCTCAGACATAGGGTGGCTCTTCCCGGCCCTCAACCCTGGCCTCGGACACAGGGTGGCCCCTCCCGGCCCCCGACCCTGGCCTTGGGCATGGGGTGGCTCCTCCCGGCCACCACCACTGACCTTGGATGCGGGATGGCTCTTCCCAGCCCCCGACTCTGACCTCGGACACGGGGTGGCTCCTCTCGGCTGTTCCTGTGCCGTCGCAGCCTGGCACTCTCAGCCACTGCCCCTGACCTTGGAAGTGAGGTAGCTCCTCTCAGCTGTTCCTGTGCCATCACAGCTTGACACTCTCAGCCACTGTCTCTGTCCTCTGATGTGGGGTAGCTCCTCTCAGCCACACTGAGTGTGCCGGCCCAGCCATTGCAGCCACTTGCGCTGAGTGTGCCGGCCCAGCCGTCACAGCTGCTTGTGCTAAGTGTGCCCCAGAGACACTCTTATGTCTCTCCTTTCTGCTTTTCTTAGGTCCTTGAACCATTTCTTATGGCCAGAATATTGGAGAATTCTGATTTAAATTACACTCTCCAACCTTGGATAAAGAAACATCAGTAGTATCACCAAAGCAAGATTGGGAATGGGGTGGGGACTTTTGGGTAGATGCTGGACAGAAACTGATATACCTCTTAGGAAACAAAAGATGAATGTGGAAAATTAACTAATTTCCAATATAGCTTGTAAGTTTGATTAAGACATATACTATAACATGTGTGATCTTAGTTGTTTTTTTTTTTTATTGTTATGACCTAAGTAACAGAATCATGACACAATGAAAGATGCTAATAATGGAACAGAATATGGCTTAGACATCTCCTCTTATAACCTGTAGCTTTAGGTTTCAAAAGAAAGACAATAAAAACCAAAACTATAAAATCCCCAATCTTATGCTACTTCCAAATATTAAACTTCCCTCTATAAAATACTGAGGCCTCAGAACTATTGCTCTATATCATTTTCTAGTTGAAGAGAATAATTCTAATAAACACCATAAAGACACAGTGAACACCAAGATTGCATTTCTAAAAGTAGGGGAAGTGCTTCTGTTTTCTTAATATGGTGGCTAAACAATTGAACACATCCATTTATCTCTGTTGACATGTTCTCATTTCCCTACTCCAAATGGCTTTGGGTCAGAAAGAAAGCATTTTTGCGAGGAAAAAAAAAAAAAAGAAACATTCTCTATTCATAAAGTTACAACTGATGAGAAATTGAGGACTCTAATAACTATTCTTTTGCAACTTTTCAATAATGTTTACAGTTGGTAGTGCTAAGCGATCGACTACACAAAAATTTGGAGATAAAAAAACATTTCAAATGTACAGTCATATTTTAACAAGAAGTCATAAGAATTTCAAAGGAGAACTTATGACTGTAAATATGTCTCTCATGTTTTATTTTTAATGCCTATGTTCTTAGTGCATAAAAACCCCCTAAGCAGAGAAGAAGATAATAGAACCAGTGCACACAGGAAAAAAAAAAAAAGGACAAAATGGACTCGCAACTAGAACCCTGAATTCATGTTATATATATATTTTTTTAATTTAAATTTATTTATTTTAATTGGAGGCTAATTACTTTACAATATTGTATTGATTTTGCCATACATCAACACGAATCCGCCATGGGTGTACACATGTTCCCAATCCTGAACCCCCCCTCCCACCTCCCTCCCCATGCCATCCCTCTATTTTATATCTTGGGAATTTTGTGGCTAGAAAGGTTTTTAAAAAGTAAACAAATGTGAGCAAAGATGAGTTGGATGAATGGCTTTGCCAACTGAAACAGGCTTCCCNCGAATCCGCCATGGGTGTACACATGTTCCCAATTCTGAACCCCCCCTCCCACCTCCCTCCCCATGCCATCCCTCTATTTTATATCTTGGGAATTTTGTGGCTAGAAAGGTTTTTAAAAAGTAAACAAATGTGAGCAAAGATGAGTTGGATGAATGGCTTTGCCAACTCAAACAGGCTTCCCAAGCCAGCACGTAAAATCTACATCCAAGGAGGACACCATGTACATAATTTTTGAGCTACCTTGTGGACAAATGTGATTATTGTCCTGGAGACCTCCAGAGTCTCATACACAGGTCTCACATCCAGTCCATGAGTGCTCCACTCAACCAGTTTTCTTTAGAAAGTTAGATGGGTCCATAAAATGGCTCTTGGCTGAAGCTCTGTGTGTGATGTGGGCAGAGATGGCTGTATCAGAGAGGCTGGCACCTGGGACTTTGAATTGCTTAGTTCAACCTACAGGCCTGGAAAAGTAATGCACCTTTGCAAATTAACAGCCTTTCCCAGCTCATGGTTTTCTGCTTGACTTTCCTGTAAATGTAAGTCAGCATTAAAAAGGAGGGAGGATCTGACCTTCAGTGTTTACACTCCTGTGTAGTACAAGAGACATTTTAGAAGAGAGAAGGGCAAACCTCAAGTGATTTGAGGTTTACATTAGCGCGCCAAAGCAGCACTATTAATCCGCTTCTTCTGCTCACTCAGACCTCTTTCAGATGCAAAGCCTCTTTGGAAATATCTCTAGAGACCAGGCTTTTTTTTATCTCCTCTCAGGGAGTTCCCATTTTGGGTCTTGCCTGGAAATGGCTTGAGAACAGATTCTGCTTGCTGTTCCAGTATTTCTCCACTTCCTAGGTGTAAAACCACAATCCATGGAAACTAATATGTAAAAAGAAAAAAAAAATTAAAATTGCAAGTGTTATTAAATGAAAAAAAAGGCTTTTGTGTAATATTTTACCCACTATTTAATCTTTTTGAGAGTTTACGCTTGGGTGCATCAGTCTAATAGGGACTGTGATGTTTAGATGGTGGCGCTTGCTCTGGGGTTCTCCAGGAAGAAATGATTGCAACTCCCATCCTCTGAAGTCAGGCTGAGTCAGGAAACCCCCAGCTGCTCTGCAGAGGAAGCGGCCCCTCCTGACCAGGCTCACTGCAGATGCTGTGGCTAACAAGGCAGGGCTCCTGGAGACCAGGTTATGAAACTGAGGGATTAGAATTCTTTCCAGCACCTGTTTGCCTATGGCTTTGCTATGGAAATTAAGCTAGGAATTTATTCTATAAGTCTAGACATTGAAGTTTAAATTTACTCCATTTTGAAAATGTACAGAGAATATGAAGCTTTTTTCCCCTATTTCCCTTTCACTAAAAGGTTTTATTACTTCAGACTAATAGTGTTGTTGCCCTCAGGGAAATGCCATTATGAACCTTTTTGAGACCTGTCAGGAAGCATACTGGAAAATCTTACTGATGGATTACCCAGTGTGCACTGAGGTAGATTTATTCCCATTCACGTGAAGATGGTGGGGAAGGGGGTTGAGGAGGTGTGGGTGAGGATGGGGAACACATTAGAAACTGCTTCAGTAAATGAACAGCAGCATATTGAAGAATTCTCAGAATTTCTTTAATAATTGTATTATTAAGAAGAGATAATAATCAAGAAATTAAACAGCTCAAATCACTTGAGGTTTGCCCTTTTACCTTCTATTAACAATTGCATGTGTGTATATGCGTATTATACACAAATAGTATAGATTACTGTATCAGTCACAATATTTGTAAGCTTAGACTCTCCCTAGGAAATAGAGCTTGAAATAGGTATTTGCAAGAAATAGTTTATTTTGAGATGTTTCAAGGAATAGTAGATCTGAAAAAGTATAGTGGCTCTTTCTAATCTAATAACTGTTTACAACATACTTCAGGAGAAAAGCAAAAGTATCTTGGAGTCAAAAGTCACTTATTTGCGAGATGAAAGACATATTGTCAAATATTAATGACAATAATAACCTTGGGGGTTGCCTTCTAAATTAAATCAACATATCCTACTCAATTTCTGAACTCAATAAAAATAGACAAGGAGTAAGATATACAGATGCGAAAATATCAACTTTTTGTCTGATGGCAATGGATTTCCTGAATTTAAACCTTAGATGTATGCATGCTCAGTTGTGTCTGACTCTTTGTGACCCCATGTACTGTAGCCTACCAGGCTCCTCTGTCCACGGAATTCTTCAGGCAAGCACGCTGGAGTAGGCTGCCGTTTCCTTCTCCAAGGTGTCTTGATGACCCAGGATCAGACTTGCATCTCTTGTGTCTACTGCATTGGCAGGTGGGCTCTTTACTACCTGAACTACCTGGAAGCTCTTCAGCCCCAGACATACGCAGCTTGTTCTTCCAATACTGGATATCCCTTGACAACCATAAGCTCTTTCTGTAGTGTCTGAAATAGTACCAAGAGCAAAGTACACCCATGAAGTACTGAGCAAACAGAAAGTGTATGTTGATCAGTCATGTCCAACTCTTTGCAACCACATGAATAGTCAATGGAATTCTCTAGGCCAGAATACTGGAATGGGTAGCCTTTCTTCCCAAACCAGGGATCAAACCCAGGTCTCTTGCATTGCAGGCATATTCTTTACCAGCTGAGCTATAAGGGAAGCCTGAACAAATAACCAGAACAAGAGTAAGCAGAACAGGAAACAAATTCTCTGTGGGCCACCAGGATCAAGATCAAGGAATATATGACCAAGCAAGTCAGATTTATTATTCCTACACTTAAATATTAAATATCAGAAATGTGTAGTTACCATTTCTCCCACCTCAACAATTATTAAACTATTTATAGTATAAAAAGTATTATAGCACAATTTATTCATGTAACACAATTAGCTCTTCTTGGATAGATGTATTTCTATAAAAAATTCTAAGAAAACTCCTGATTAAAAGAATTNCTTTCTGTAGTGTCTGAAATAGTACCAAGAGCAAAGTACACCCATGAAGTACTGAGCAAACAGAAAGTGAATGTTGATCAGTCGTGTCCAACTCTTTGCAACTACATGAATAGTCGATGGAATTCTCTAGGCCAGAATACTGGAGTGGTTAGCCTTTCTTCCCAAACCAGGGATCAAACCCAGGTCTCTTGCACTGCAGGCATATTCTTTACCAGCTGAGCCATAAGGGAAGCCTGAACAAATAACCAGAACAAGAGTAAGCAGAACAGGAGACAAATTCTCTGTGGGCCACCAGGATCAAGATCAAGGAATATATGACCAAGCAAGTCAAATTTATTATTCCCACACTTAAATATTAAATATCAGAAATGTGTAGGAACCATTTCTCCCACCTCAACAATATTAAACTATTTATAGTATAAAAAGTATTATAGCACAATTTATTCGTGTACCACAATTAGCTCTTCTTGGATAGATGTATTTCTATAAAAAATTCTAAGAAAACTCCTGATTAAAAGAATTTTGGAGTGAAATTTAAAATCTGAGGAGCATGCCTGTGAGTAAAATCATATTGCCTGAGACAAGAAAATGATGTTTCATTGGCTATTGTTAAAACATAAANAGGAGGAGAAGGGGATGACAGAGGATGAGATGGTTGGATAGCATTACTGACTCAATGGACATGAGTTTGGGTAAACCCCGGGAGTTGCTGATGGACAGAGAGAAGCCTGGCATGCTGTGGTTCATGGAGTTGCAAAGAGTCAGACACAGCTGTGCAACTGAACTGAACAAAAATGAAGTTTTTATAAAAAGATTTCATCAGCATATTTGTGATAAAGTGTTTATAAATTAAAAATAAAGTATTCGGTTTACACATTTTTTTTTTGCACATCTTCTGGTCAACTGTGTATAGCAATATACCTCTGTAGAATTTCCTTGAGAAAATCAGCAAGCTGATGTAACTGCAGCCCTTACTGAATAACTCACTGCTAGAGGGTATTCCTAGAGCATGCAATCTGATGAGAAGAAGCTGGGTAGAGAAGTATTCTAACAACATGAGCAAGGTGACCTTTAATGGCTTTTCTTTTGAAACTCCTTAGAGGCGAATTAGAGAGGAGGATGATGTAATGGACTCTTTCTGCACGTTGGGTAAAATGCTCATTATTGCTCCTCCTCCACTTTGGTTTAATTCTTTTCCTACACTGATAAATGCTGACTTTGGTTCTAAACCCACTTGCCAAGACTGACACAGCGGCAATGCTCTCAAGTGTCATGTTAACTGAGCCAAACTGTCATTTGCAGAAGCCTTTGTAAATTGACTTTGTATTGAGCTGGTAACATCTGACTAATTTCTACTAATACTGCACAGCAGCTATAACCACTTTTGTAGAGCCCATTAGCCTTGTTTAACTGGCATCATAAATAATAAATTCAAACTGCTGGGAATTGGCTTATATTATGTACTGCTTTTTGACGTATTTTTGGAGTCAGGTACATAGTTTCACACTAATGATTCTGCTAAACCCAGAGGCTTGTATCTGTTGTTCTTACATCCCAACCAAATATTTTAAAGAAATAAGGCATCGGCTGTACTTCTCGTGTACTCCTAATGTTCCAATTTTGTTTCTGGAAAATAAAAATGTGCAATTATCTAACAGTTCTTTGGCAGGTTATTTGAGTTGCGCCCTGGGCTGATTTTTCAAGTCTCCTTCAAACCATTCCCACCCTTATCTCCTTTCATCCTGGTTAGTATTGCAGGTCTAGTATGAAAGTCTAAGGGCTTCTCAAGCTTTTCAAGAAATAACATGAAGGCAGCAATAAAGAGAGACTAGAGAAATAAATTATGGCCAGCAAACGGAGAGTTAGCTTTAAGCATATTGACCTGCCACAGTGTAGAGGGCAAGTGTTCTGACTTGAGTTTGGCTCTTAGTGGGGATGTACTGGGAATGATATTTGTCCAACATAGGTCCTTTAAAGAGATAAAGAGCAAACAGGGTGGTGGTTTTTATTTTAGCTTTTTCTAAATTATTTGTATTGGGTACAGTTGTTTTACAACAAAGAGAATTAGCTACATATATCCCCTCTTTTTTGGATTCCTTTCCCATTTAGGTCACCCTAGAGGACCGAGTAGAGTTCCATTAACACAAATCTGTGGAATATGGAAAACTGGTATAGAAGATCTTACATGCAAAGCAGAAATAGAGACACAGAGAACAAACACACAGACATCAAGCGGTGGAAGAGGTGTAGGCTGAATTGTGTGGTTGAGATTGACATTATACGCTATTTATATTTGTATAAAATTGATAACTAGGGAAGAAGATGGCCATTGAAGAAGGAGCAGCGGAACAAAAATCAATTAATATGGTCGCATGGGCTATAGCAGTATGATGGGTTAGAGATCACTTTTCACTTTCATGCACTGGAGAAGGAAATGGCAACCCACTCCAGTGTTCTTGCCTGGAGAATCCCAGGGATGGGGGTGCCTGGTGGGCTGCCGTCTATGGGGTCACGCAGAGATGGACACGACTGAAGCGACTTAGCAGCAGCAGCAGGGATTTTAAAATGTCCTCTTATAAATACCAGTTATAAGGTAAGAAAAACACTTTATCACTATGATTATTACTGAGTTAAAAGACAAAAAGATAAAGGTAGGAAGGGCACACGGTACCAGTCCATCGCCCTAAACTACGCGCTCCTCTCGCTCTGAGGAGGGTGCTGGCTGTGGATCTGGATTTCACGACACAGTCATCAGCAGGAGCTGGCTTTGCCGGGTCTCGTCTTCCTCTGTTTGGGTCTGTCTTCTGGAAGGGCTCTTAGAGTGCAGTTGATCACAAAGCCTCACGGTAGCTCCATCTCTCGTCTGCAGACTCACAANGGTGCTGGCTGTGGATCTGGATTTCATGACACAGTCATCAGCAGGAGCTGGCTTTGCTGGGTCTCGTCTTTCTCTGTTTGGGTCTGTCTTCTGGAAGGGCTCTTAGAGTGCAGTTGATCACAAAGCATCACGGTAGCTCCATCTCTCGTCTGCAGACTCACTAACCTCCTTCATTTATAACTTGCCACACCCTCCACGCTCAGCAGCTTGTCTTTAGAACAAAATCTCATCTCATGTATGTGTAATTTCATGCAGTTTCATACAGAGGGTAGGCTTTGTATGAACACTTGATACAGTTATGCAAATGTTGAGGGACTGATACAGAGAATTAGGGATCTGCAGACCACATTTCCCATGTTCATTTGCCATCTGGCTTATTAAATTCTATTAGCAAGAGGAGCTGTGGGCAGACTAGATGGTGGGATTCCTCCCATTTACTCTTTG
Organism: Neotragus moschatus; assembly: GCA_006410615.1. Lineage (NCBI taxonomy): Eukaryota > Metazoa > Chordata > Mammalia > Artiodactyla > Bovidae > Neotragus > Neotragus moschatus. The sequence goes on from SJYA01001462.1 coordinate 292,087, forward strand.
TCTTTTCCATTCTTTCATAGAATCTCTGAAGGGAAGGGATGCGAAGCTTCTTCAGTCCCAATATTGGAGGGGGTGGTTCTTGCTCTTGGATCTTGGTTCGGCTCCCAAATCCTGGTTCAGAAATCTTCCTTCTTTTAATTCCGTTTCCTCCTAGAGTTAATAATCTTTGATTCAGCTCCCTTTCTCTTCTTCTCTTCAAATTTTGCCTTCCTGCATAATCGGTCATTGTGCGACATTACTTTTATCTGAGATATCTGATTAATCGTTGTACCACATCACTTCTATTTGAGATGCTCAGTTTCCTTCTTTCTAAGCTAGACTCTAACTACTACAGAGAGAAGATATGGGAGAGAAAAGTGTGAGACTTCTGGGTTGATTAATGCATGAGAATGACAGGCCAAATAGAAAAGTATGCTATTAATGTCTATAAAATAGAAAACTTTCCTTAATCTATCCTTTAACAGTCTTAACAACATGTTTCCTTTGTTGCCAATGATTTTGTTGAAAAATGATTTTTCTTAAAATTATGAAATAATTAATACCTATAAATATATATGTACATGTAGCATAAAAATACATATGGTGGTTTTTGTTGAGTCACTAAATCATGTCTGACTCATTGCAACACCATGGACTGTAGCCCACCAGGCTCCTTCCGTCCACAGGATTTCCCGGGCAAGAACACTGGAGTGGGTTGTCATTTCCTCTGGGGGATCTTCCTGATTCAAGGATTGAGCCACCTGGGAAGTCCACAAATGTATGTAAATATATACATTTGGTTGCCATACAGTAATAATTAAGAAATACATATTTGTCTGCTCACCTGATTAGGACATAGAGTGACCTGTATGCTAAACTCACATTTCTCCCTCTCACTGTAATAGAAAATCACTATTCCATATTTTGTTTATCATTCTCTTGGATTAATAGATTTCTTACATATGTATTTACCCATGCACTGCATAATACTTTGATATTTATGCTTTAGGTTCTTGAACATTATGCAACTAATAAAATTCTGTAAGTATCCTTTTGAGAGTTTCTCAATTTTATTAAAATTGTTTGTTGGGATCAACCACAATAATAAGTTTAGCAATATCTCTGTCCTCTATAGGATTGCCTCATGTTAATATATTATGATTTATTTGTTCTTTTCCATACTGATACTCCCAAATTTTCACTTTCACCAGGAGACCTGTTGAAAATCTTCTCCAGCATGTTTCCCAGTGCACAGATCAGCAGTTTCCCTGAAAAGAGCTATTTCTGGGTCACAGGATGTGTGTATATTCTATTTTATTAGATAATATAACGTTATATCCTATTGTAATGGTAGCAATTTATTTCTGTAATTACTTGCGTTTCTATCTTCCTGTCAATCCATATCATTTCCATGACTTTATATTGTCAGGTATTTTTTTAATTTGCATTTCATTGTTTATGAATAATAAAGTAAAAGACTTTACATGGTTTTTGATCATTTAGTCTTCCCTACTTTGTCAAATACTTGTTTTTATTTTTCTATTTGTTTCCTTATGTCTTATAATGGTTACTGTATGTGTGTTATATAGCAATATTTCATTCACTATATAGCTACAAAAATTTTTTTTCCAGTTTGTCTTTAGTCTTTTTACCTTAACTGTGGTGTCAAGTCAGGAATGGACACTGCTAATTTTAAATTAGCTGTATTTATCATTCATCTTATTTTTGCTTTTTTTTAAAATCTAAAACATCTTTTCCCATTGCTAGCAACACAAAGATGTAAAAATCTTTTTCTATTTTTTTTCCTAACAGTTTAGAGTTTTACCTTATGCATGTTGGATGAATAATATATTTTGAAATATGTCGAATACCCATTTCATATGTTTATGTACATGTAAACTATATATTGGAGAAGGAACTGGCAACCCACTCCAGTGTTCTTGCCTGGAGAATCCCAGGGACGGGGGAGCCTGGTGGGCTGCAGTCTACGGGGTTGCACAGAGTCAGACACGACTGAAGCGACTTAGCAGCAGTAGCAGCAGCAAACTATATGTTATATATATATATATACACATCTCAAGTAAAATTTTTACTTTAAAACATTTCATAATTGAATTTTTTATGACTAAGCTTTTCTATAATAGTTGGTAAGATTAATTCAGGAATATTTACTTCAATTATATATGATCAAATCTATATAATGTTTGACATTTGGTGGTAATAGGAGTACCAATAGAAGCATAGAGATTGTGACAATATTTTGGAGTTTTAAAATTACTTTTTTCTTCTATTTTCCCATCTGAATTTAGCAATATCTTGAATACACAAGTATTCAACACTTGGTTAAAAATTACAATCTCCCACTGGTATATTTTGCCTATATTTATACTTAGTTCATCAAATTATGCTTTCATTGCACCTTTGTGATAGTCATAATAGATTTTGAGGATTTTGAGGAAGTCGTGGGAAGTTTTTCCTTTGAATGGGGTCATAACACTGTGCTAACAGTGCTCAGAACATGGTTAACACACTCAGAAAATGTAAGAAGGCTACAAATGAAAGAACGTTCCATCATCACCCCAGTGTGATCAGAGACTTTTCGCCAGTCTTGAACGCCAGAGTCGGGCTCCACTCAGGGTGTCTGTGATGCGGAATGCAGTGCGTAGGCATTCTTAATTGAACGGATAGAAGTGGTCGACAGGCCAATGGCTGTAATTGTTCACCATTTCACAGAGCAAAGACTTTGCTCAGTAAATAGGAGGCTTTGTTTCCAACCTAATTTAATGGAAACACAGAAGGCACAGGAAAGGAATGTGCCAACTGACACGGGGTGCAAAATACGGCATTTCAGAGACTTTTGTGCAAACGTCCATCAGCCGACATCTGTCAAAGCAAGCTCCGGGGATGGCGGCAGAGCATACCTCACTTGCCAGCAGCAAACATTTAGTGAGCTTCGTTCTCTGAGGAACGGGGTTGGTTTGCTTCACAATGTGAGCATTTGAATCATCCTACTTTTTCCCAAACCCCAAACTACTACACAAACACCACAGAGCCTGCTTATACAGTAAAAAGAACAGAATTTTATAGCATATGGATTTCAATCTTTAGACGAATTGAGAGGCTCTAGGAGTACATGAGAGAAGACACATGTGATGTAGCTTGTTTTACTGTAGCCTGGATAAAGGCGTTAAGGCCTAAAAAATATTTCCAACGAATACATAAAATTAAATGGGCTCCATGCTGCCTGTGTGTGCACTCTATTAAAGCATCTTGTGTGTTGCTACTTCTGTTGGCTGGCCTGATTTCCATTTCAATTTCTGTAAGTATCATAAAGTCTCATAGAGTGTAAAACTGTAAAATTTAACTGTTTTCTATCATGTTTAGTTCAGTCTTCAAAAGAGTCAGGGGAAAGAAATTCTGGTAGAGTATCCTTAGGGCATGATGTATCTATATATTTTCTCTATCTTTCCCTACAATAATTGGCCTATGGAATATCTATTTTGTGGGTCAGTTCAGTTCAGTTGCTCACTTGTGTCTGATTCCTTGAGACCCCCATGAATCGCAGCATGCTAGGCCTCCCTGTCCATCACCAACTCTCAGAGTTTACTCAGACTCACGTGCTTTGAGTCGGTGATGCCATCCAGTCATCTCGTCCTCTGTCATTCCCTTCTCCCACTGCCCCCAATCCCTCCCAGCATCAGAGTCTTTTCCAATGAGTTAACTCTTCTCATGAGGTGGCCAAAGTACTGGAGTTTCAGCCTCATCATCAGTCCTTCCAATGAATACCCAGGATTGCTCTCCTTTAGGATGGACTGGTTGGATCTCCTTGCAGTCCAAGGGACTCACAAGAGTCTTCTCCAACACAGTTCAAAAGCATCAATTCTTGGGCTCTCAGCTTTCTTCACAGTCCAACTCTCACATCCATACATGACCACTGGAAAAACTATAGCCTTGACTAGACGGACCTTTGTTGGTAATAAGTGGCAAATTTAAATTTCCAATGTTTGGTAGAGTAAGCACCTACATTTCTCTCTCTGATCTCTACCTCCAAGTCCAGTATCATGCCCTAATCTCGGCAGAAATTTAGAAGCAAATGCAGAGTGTCATGGTAATGACAACCTACATGAGAATCTCACTATTAGTGATATTAAATTTCTCAATTATATAAATATTCTAAAATTTAACTTTGAGAAAAAATATCTAACTCTATGCAATTCTTTGGAAAAGGTGTTGATTTATGACTTAGCAAAATCATTTTTAATTCATTGTTTAATTTACAAAATTATTGAATTTCCTGTAACCATGGAAGTTTAGACTTGACCAGTACTAAGTGTCATATCCAAACTCTTCATTCAATATATGAAGAAATCAAGGCTGGCTACAGGAGTGTCTTTGTGCAAGAACATAAACTGGAATATTCAAAGTTATTAAGCATGTTATAAGAGGGCTATAGTGATACTGAGGTATTTATAACATTATTATCATTAAGGCCCAGATATTCGGGGTAAAAACTCAAGTCCTTTGCATGTCTTCATGTTCTGCCAGATTCTTTTGGAATTCAGATTTACAAGTGGAGATTAACCTCAAAATCAGCACTGTACAGCTTTTCCAAATATAAACGACTGCCTATTTATGTGCTGTTTAAAATTACTTACACTTTTAGTAACAGTGATGCCTAAGGGGGGACTTTATGAATATGTAAATGAATAGATTTAATTTATGGATCCATTCAGATTCCATGCATTGAAAAACATCGAACAATCATAGTGATATTCACCATTGATCCAGGATTTCCTTTTTCCTAGAAATTTTGCACAAACAGATTTTAATTATTGCAATTTTTCTCCTTTGGTGTTTTATGTAAGAAAAAAACAAAGTCAAAGAATTACAGGTATATAGATAGACATTACAGCTGAGAAAACTGAAGGCTTCACTTAGTGGGGACTCGAGCCCTCTCGTAACCCGAAATACATATGTTCTTTCCTCTGACAGACTTCCCACAAGTATGTTCCTCTAGTGTCAGGGACTCCGCTGTAGTGATCTAATTTTTCTTAATGGTTCTTTCATCCTCTTTCTTAACCTCGTTCTCTCTTTCTTTCTTTATTTCTGTGCATACGTGACCTAGGTGTATCTATGTGTTAGCCCAGTGTGTAAGGGTCCTGGTTTTACTTTTCTGGTCAGTTAGCGATATTTGTGTCTTCAGCCCAGGCACCTGGTAACCGCACGAGGGGTGGAGTGAGAAAGCTTAGCCTAGTGCCAACTTTCCATTCCCCCTGGGCTCCCTGGAGGCTGGCCCAGTGCCCGTCCTGNGGGGAGCCTCATGGGTTGCCGTCTATGGGGTCGCACAGAGTCGGACACGACTGAAGCGACTTAGCAGCAGCAGCAGCAGTGAAAGGCCCATACTACTTCCAGCAACCAAAAAAAATAAAAACACAAAAGCCACAATATCTGTGTTTTAAAGCTGCCATCCATACTCTGAATATGTTTGCAGGTTGTTTTCATAATAAATGCCTGTTTTAAAAATGATACCATCTGCTTTAAGGGTCCCAGTGTCAAGAGCAACATTACTATTCAGCACTTGGTACATCAGTGCTATAAGACCTGAACTCCAAAGGGTAGCAGTGATCAATTTAAAAGCATGGATTAGATAACAAAAATAGAGAAATAAAAATAGTGTTAAGAGTTTTCTTTACTGATAGTGCTGTGATTGGTTCAGAGAACAAAGCCCTAATACACAAAATATGCATGACAAAGTCAAGCTTTGCTTTTCCACAACTACTGATCAATTTTTTGTTACATTCTGATAGCATTCCACTTCCACTGGGCAAAGAATCACCTAGGTGACCTACACCCAAGCTGACTACTTTAGCACAGGGATTTCACACAGAAACTGCTGTAGCTGCAGATCTCATGTGATAATAAGAGAAAGGACAGACTGGAGACTGGGAATCAGAAGAAGCAGGGGTAGCCCTGAGTGCTCTCTTTCAGACTCGTGGTAAATCTAAGTGAACTTGACAAAGCAGGTTAAAGCTATAAAGTATATCTGATCACATTAATGTCACAGATACATCAAAATCACAAGGTTGAGAAATGATGTCCAATTCTCATGAGCTTACCAGTTTACAGCACATTTAAATATGTATTATCCTATTTACTTTAGGCCTCTCACAACCATCTAATGTAGTAGGGCTTGTTATATTAATACTAACATAAGTCAGATGGCTGATACTCCTCTCATAGACTTAATTTCAATTTGCCAAGAAGCCACTAATTGCATGTCTTGTGCAAGGGCAAAGCCTGTCTTCCAATTTTTAGAAAATTCCAAGCAATGCATTCTCCCATGGTGGCATTTGAATCCTGGAACTTTAATGTGTGTACACTCTTGTGTGAGTTTTCCTTTATGAACTCATATCTTGGTTTAGGTTTTCTCAGAAGCATATGATGAGACAAGAATTTAAATGCCGATCATTTGTGTGGGAGTTCTCTTTGTCCAAGAGAAAGCTGATAGAGGAGGGAAAAAAATAAAGCAGAAAAAGAAAATGTCAATAAGGTCATGTAAGCCAGGTAGCTCTGTGAATAAATGGAGCTCAGTTCTACCAATGAACACTCGGAGGCATTGTAGCAAATGTCTAAAGAGTTTGTCCCCACAGTCAGTGATTAGAGGGGCTACATTCAAGTACATTGATACTCCAGTACTTGCAGTTTGCCATATGCATTGGGACAACAGTGTTCCTGAAGACAATAAAAATCCCTTTGGCAGAGGTTGTAGGTGTTCACAATGCCAGTTTTTTGGAATAAATGCAGAAAGGATATGGATAAAGATATGTGTTCAATCTCCTTGCCGCCTAGGTTATGGTAAAGTACATTCATTGAGAAAGGTTTCTTTTTTAACTCATTATAATATCCGATATTAATATCTAAGCATAGCATATCCTTAATTCGAGTTAAAAATAAGAAATCTTTCATATTGTGCACTTTATCGGTTTAAAAGGTTTAAATAAAAATTAGAGGTCAGAAGCAGGGTCACACTGTAGAAAGTACAGTGTCATCTGACCTCATTTTTCCTCTCCTCTCCCCTCTTCCTAGTTCTTCTCTTTATTAATTTGATCCTCCCATCTCTCTGAAGCAGAATACATTCTTCTTAATTTTGCTAACAGAATTAATGATCATCTTCCTTTTTATTCCTTTTTTTGTGTATGTGTGTATTCCTTTAGAATTCATTTCCCTCACTTAAAAACAAAAACAAGCAAACAAACAAATGAAAAACCTCAGATATTTAGTGCTTTTCCCAAGAGGAATTATAGTCAATAATATTTAATGATATTCATCACAGTAATTTGACAGATAAGGAAACCAAGGCAGAGGTGTCTCTATTAGCTTTTCACTATTGCAAAGTTAAGAAATATTAAAGGTCTTCTGATTCTAGAGCCTGAGATTCTTCCCCAAACAAAGTGGCTTCTGATCATGGCTTGAATAATGTAAATAAATGTAGAACAAGGCTCAGCTAGTTGTGACCTAACATTAGGGTACTTTTTCCTGCCCTACCTAGCCAAAGAGGTAGCTGGATGGGCAGAAGGTTGGAGAGAGGACTGTTTGACTTCCAGTGACTCCCACATGACCTATTTGTCTTTAGGATTTGATATTGTATGTCAACCTTGCTTGAGCATTTCTGTGATTTTATTCTCTTCCAGCTTCTTTCAGTTGTATTTCAAGATGAATTGTGAATTATGATGAGAACCAGGAAGCAAGATTTTGTAAGGAAATAGTGTGTTTTGGTGACAAAGCAAACGCTATTTTAATACATTTTTAAAATGTTACACAAAGTATACTTTGATTATCTGCACAATTTTGAACTTTCATTCTTAAGCTACGATAATCAAACAATGGATTAGAATATTTTTTTGTGAAAACTCTATGACGTTGGCCTTTATTATGCTATTTTCTACTTGCCATTGGTTTCCCAGGTGACTCAGTGGTAAAGAATCTACCAGACAATGTAAAAGCCACAGGAAACGTGAGTCTGAGATCTGGGTCTGGAAGATCCCCCGTAGTAGGAAATGGCAACTCGATCCAGTATTCTCACCTGGAAAATCCCATGGATAGAGGAGCCTAGTGGACTACAGTCTAGGACTGGCCAAGAGTCAGACATAACTGAGCACATGCCTACTGTAAGGATTCCCATATTGTGAGTGGAGAATGAAAAATAATATATTTTCCTTACCTTGAACGAATACCATATAAAGTAAAAAAAAGTCTTCATCATTGTGCCCTAGTGACCTCACACATGTTCACACAGGCCACCAAGGCAGAGTCTAGCACAGCAGCTTCTCTGAGACTTGGAGGAGCTCCATGTGGTCCTCCCAGGACTTAAGAGCATGATGAACATGTGAAGGGATTCTGGGGGTTCATCTCCCACGCACTTCCCTCCCTTCCCTGGGAGGCTACCATGAGATACGTTCTCATTGCCTCCCAGGCTCTGGCGACTATTCTGCCCACCTCCTTCAGAGGAGAGCTGCAAGATATATAACCACTGGGTGTGGCCTAGATTTGGCTGCGCAGCACTGAGAGGCATCCAGCATCTCACGCTGCAGTCACCCATCGATGTGTCCCCAGCCGCCAGGGTCTGACACCTGGTGATCTGATGTGGAGTTTATGTAATAGAAATAAAGAACACAATAAATGTAATGCGCTTGAATCATCCAGAAACCAGCTCCCCACCCCAGTCCATGGAAAATTTTTCCACAAAACCCTTGCCTGTACCCAAAAGTTTGCAGACCACTGCTGTGCGTTGTTTGGCTTCCCTGGTGACTTAAACAGTAAAGAATTTGCCTGCAGTGAAGGAGACCTGGATTAGATTCCTGGGTTAAGAAAAACCTCTGGAAAAGGAGACGGCTATCCACTCCAGTATTCTTGCCTGGAGAATTTAATGGACAGAGAAGCCTGGCAGGCTACAGTCCATAGTGTAAAAATGTGGGGCATGACAAGCCACTAAACACACACACATGCGTGCTGTAGGGTGTACATGGCAGGGACCCNTAAAAGGTTTAAATAAAAATTAGAGGTCAGAAGCAGGGTCACACTGTAGAAAGTACAGTGTCATCTGACCTCATTTTTCCTCTCCTCTCCCCTCTTCCTAGTTCTTCTCTTTATTAATTTGATCCTCCCATCTCTCTGAAGCAGAATACATTCTTCTTAATTTTGCTAACAGAATTAATGATCATCTTCCTTTTTATTCCTTTTTTTGTGTATGTGTGTATTCCTTTAGAATTCATTTCCCTCACTTAAAAACAAAAACAAGCAAACAAACAAATGAAAAACCTCAGATATTNAGTACAGTGTCATCTGACGTCATCTTTCCTCTTCGCTCCCCTCTTCCTAGTTCTCTTTCTTAATTTGATCCTCCCATCTCTCTGAAGCAGAATACATTCTTCTTAATCTTGCTAACAGAATTAATGATCATCTTCCTTTTTATTCCTTTTTTGTGTATGTGTGTATTCCTTTAGAATTCATTTCCCTCACTTAAAAACAAAAACAAACAAACAAACAAATGAAAAACCTCAGATATTTAGTGCTTTTCCCAAGAGGAATTATAGTCAATAATATTTAATGATATTCATCACAGTAATTTGACAGATAAGGAAACCAAGGCAGAGGTGTCTCTATTAGCTTTTCACTATTGCAAAGTTAAGAAATATTAAAGGTCTTCTGATTCTAGAGCCTGAGATTCTTCCCCAAACAAAGTGGCTTCTGATCATGGCTTGAATAATGTAAATAAATGTAGAACAAGGCTCAGCTAGTTGTGACCTAACATTAGGGTACTTTTTCCTGCCCTACCTAGCCAAAGAGGTAGCTGGATGGGCAGAAGGTTGGAGAGAGGACTGTTTGACTTCCAGTGACTCCCACATGACCTATTTGTCTTTAGGATTTGATATTGTATGTCAACCTTGCTTGAGCATTTCTGTGATTTTATTCTCTTCCAGCTTCTTTCAGTTGTATTTCAAGATGAATTGTGAATTATGATGAGAACCAGGAAGCAAGATTTTGTAAGGAAATAGTGTGTTTTGGTGACAAAGCAAACGCTATTTTAATACATTTTTAAAATGTTACACAAAGTATACTTTGATTATCTGCACAATTTTGAACTTTCATTCTTAAGCTACGATAATCAAACAATGGATTAGAATATTTTTTTGTGAAAACTCTATGACGTTGGCCTTTATTATGCTATTTTCTACTTGCCATTGGTTTCCCAGGTGACTCAGTGGTAAAGAATCTACCAGACAATGTAAAAGCCACAGGAAACGTGAGTCTGAGATCTGGGTCTGGAAGATCCCCCGTAGTAGGAAATGGCAACTCGATCCAGTATTCTCACCTGGAAAATCCCATGGATAGAGGAGCCTAGTGGACTACAGTCTAGGACTGGCCAAGAGTCAGACATAACTGAGCACATGCCTACTGTAAGGATTCCCATATTGTGAGTNAGGAAATGGCAACTCGATCCAGTATTCTCACCTGGAAAATCCCATGGATAGAGGAGCCTAGTGGACTACAGTCTAGGACTGGCCAAGAGTCAGACATAACTGAGCACATGCCTACTGTAAGGATTCCCATATTGTGAGTGGAGAATGAAAAATAATATATTTTCCTTACCTTGAACGAATACCATATAAAGTAAAAAAAAGTCTTCATCATTGTGCCCTAGTGACCTCACACATGTTCACACAGGCCACCAAGGCAGAGTCTAGCACAGCAGCTTCTCTGAGACTTGGAGGAGCTCCATGTGGTCCTCCCAGGACTTAAGAGCATGATGAACATGTGAAGGGATTCTGGGGGTTCATCTCCCACGCACTTCCCTCCCTTCCCTGGGAGGCTACCATGAGATACGTTCTCATTGCCTCCCAGGCTCTGGCGACTATTCTGCCCACCTCCTTCAGAGGAGAGCTGCAAGATATATAACCACTGGGTGTGGCCTAGATTTGGCTGCGCAGCACTGAGAGGCATCCAGCATCTCACGCTGCAGTCACCCATCGATGTGTCCCCAGCCGCCAGGGTCTGACACCTGGTGATCTGATGTGGAGTTTATGTAATAGAAATAAAGAACACAATAAATGTAATGCGCTTGAATCATCCAGAAACCAGCTCCCCACCCCAGTCCATGGAAAATTTTTCCACAAAACCCTTGCCTGTACCCAAAAGTTTGCAGACCACTGCTGTGCGTTGTTTGGCTTCCCTGGTGACTTAAACAGTAAAGAATTTGCCTGCAGTGAAGGAGACCTGGATTAGATTCCTGGGTTAAGAAAAACCTCTGGAAAAGGAGACGGCTATCCACTCCAGTATTCTTGCCTGGAGAATTTAATGGACAGAGAAGCCTGGCAGGCTACAGTCCATAGTGTAAAAATGTGGGGCATGACAAGCCACTAAACACACACACATGCGTGCTGTAGGGTGTACATGGCAGGGACCCGTGTACATCTCTGTCTGTTCTTCCTTTTGATGTACCTAATAAACTGAGTCTGAAAGCAGCTTCCTGTATCTTTACTAGCAGAGTTAGGCAGGCTTCGGCACCAACCTTGTCTTCTGCTGCGAGCTTGATAGTGATAACTCCTTGTCAGATAGGGAAAGCCTCCTATCTACCTTCAAGACTCTCGGTGAGAAGCAATACTTCATTTTCAAAGTTCCTGACGTTTTGTGATCTTCTAGAAAAAAAAAAAAATCGAGCCAATTTTCTGTATTTTCATATCAAGGGGGAAACATTAACTTTAATAAACTTTTTGATTTTAGCTGAGATTGTGTGGCTCTTTTTCCTTCACCAGGAATTCCCTTAAGATTGAATGACAGCGGTTCAATGGTAAAGACTCTGCTTTCCAATGCAAGAGACGTGGATTCAATCCCTGGGTCAGAAAAATCCCCTTTAGGTGGAAATGGCAGCCTAAAACAGTATTCTTGCCTAGAAAATCCCATGGGCAAAGGAGCCTAGAGGACTACAGTCCATGGGGTCACAAAGATTCAGACACAACTTAGCAACTGAGCACAGCACAACTAGAGTCAAATACTGCCTGGCTGGTATTCAGTGAACATTAAAAAAAAAAAAAAAAAAAGTATTGTGAATCAAGACATCTGCACACAGCTTAACCACAGGGATCAAATCAAAGTACATCTTCTTGAAATAACTATCTTGCCTTAAAAGTCTTATTTATGCAGATGTCCAGCTCTTTCATCTGATGTTAATATTCCATGTATAGGCTTAAATAATGCACATAAAATTCAACTTTAGCTTATTTTTTAAATGCTTTGAAATCCCCTCAAGTAGCCCATGGCCTTGAAATGGTGATGCCTTAAAATCTGAGAGCCACTCTTCTCAATCCCCCTATTGATTACATATTGTTTTGAGTACCTACTATGTACCAAGACCATTTTCATTGATTTTTTAAAAATTTTATATTAGAGTAGAGCCAATTAGCTGTTGTGAGAGCTTCAGGTGAACAGCGAAGGGGCTCAGTTAAATGTACGCATGTGTCCATTCTCCCCTAAACTCCTCTCCCATCAGGCTGTTACATATCATTGAGCAGAGTTCCCCATGTTATACAACAACTTTGGTGTTTATCTATTTTAAATACAGAAATGTGTACATGTCAGTTCCAAACTCCGTAACTGTCCTGTCTCCCCACCATTTCCCCTGGTAGCCATAAATTTGTTCTCTAAGTTTGTGAGTCTATTTCTGTTTTGTAAATAAATTTGTCTGTACCATTTCCTTTCTAGATTTCTCATATAAGGGGTATCATATGATATTTCTCTTTGTCTGACTTCATTCAGTATGACCTCATTCTCTATCAGATTATGGACACCCATGTTGCTGCAAATGGTATTATTTCATTCTTTTTAATGGCCGGATAATATTCCATTGTATATGCATACCCCATCTTTAACCACTCCTTTGTCGATGGACATTTGGGTAGCAACCAAGACCTGTAATATGTGGTCATTTACTTTCTATCATGTAATTATTGCCTCCCAAGAGATAGAAATCATTGTCTTTATTTTTATGCCAAGAAACTGAAGTCAAAAACATTAGGTGTTCTGGACAATGTCCCCAGCTAAACAAGGGTACAGGTGAGACCACAATTCCTGACAAAGAGCCTTTTTCTTTCCTTTTGGCCTCAGTCTCATCTATGCAGCATTCATACTCAAAGGGGATGAGATGGTTTTCATAGCAGTCCTTATAATAGTGAGAGTAAAATTTACTTTGAACTAGATGCTTAGAAGCAATGCTAAAGTGAGTCTCATAATTTAAAACATTTTAGTAATGAAATATATTTGGTTTTCCTAAAATGAAAAAAAAAAATCTGAAGATCTGGACTACATATTGGATTAATCAACCAATAAGGGAAATCTGGCATTCTATCACAGATATGACAATAGTGAGTTTTTTTTAAATGTATGGCAGGATTATTGCTGAAGTTAAGTTTCATAGTTGAAACTTCATGGTTGAAGTTAAGCTGTAAACATCTTTTGGTTATGTGTTCCTGTCAGAGACTTTGGAAGCAAACTCTATGCGGTAAACTTTGTGAAACACACCATGTTTCAAAAGAATCATAGGAGACAATGGTTTCAAAACAATGCACTAAAGCTTTTTTTAAAAAGTTACATATCTAAATTATTTCTCTTAAATATTTATTAAGTCACTACAGTGGCCCCTGAAACAGACCAAGAAGGTACTAGAATTTTGGGATTCACAAATGAATGATTCAGATAAAAATGATCCCCCCAAATCATATGCAAGGCTAAGCATTTCCCCAGAAATAGCTGTTGTCACTGCATGAAATATTTCTAAGACTATGTTTGATATTTCCCTCAGATTTCTGGGGAGTACTTATATGGATATTTATCATCATATCTGATCTCTGCTTTAAGGTTAAGTTTCATTTTCTTCTATAAATAGTCCTTCATAGGTATTTGGAGACTCAGACAGAGGTTAGCTACTTGCTGCAAACTATTGATGAGAAGATATCACTTCTTCTTTCTAAACAGATCATAAAGATCATCAGTTTTGATCCAGCATATTTAGGAGGGATGTGTGTTGAGCTGTGAGATAGGAAGGCAATATCCATTTAGTGGGCAGATCATTTAAGTCAAGCCTGGCAATAAAATGGTGGCAGATTTCACAGTGTGACTGCCTATGATTTGTGTCTGATATCTGAATTTGGAAAGTGGTCAAAAATCATTAAGAGTGAAGACTGGAAGAAAGTGAGCAATCTACTCTGAGAACATTCACGTTTCTACAAAAAGGGTTCAGAAAAGATGTGTTGACATTTTTAATTGACATTTTCATTGACTTGAGTAAACTAATGGTAAATTTCTTTTCTCAAAATGTAATCGATTACAGGTTAAAAGAAGATTACTATTTAGCAAACAAGTCTGTAAGTTATTTATTTAATCATTTATTACACTGTGATCCTTTCTTTGTGGACCTAGATTAGGAAAAATTTAAAAAGGCGTTTCCCTGGTGGCTGAGCCATAAAGAATCTGCCTGCAGTTCAGGAGGCATGGGAAATGTGAATTCAGTTCCTGGATAAGGAAGATCCTATGGAGGAGGAAATGGCTGCCCACTTCAGTTTTCTTGCCTAGGAAATCCCATGGACAGAGGAGCCTTGTGGGCCACAGTGCACGGAGTTGCGAAGAGTCAGAAATGACTGAGCCCCCACACACAAAGCAATGACAGCTAAATGAAAAGAAGATTTACTCGGAGTTATTTGATATGTAATTTATTATGCGTCACTGATTATTAGCTTCACTTGTTATTTTATTTACTCCTCTCAAGAGCGTTGTGCACGCATGCTCAGTCGTTCAGTTGAGTTTGACTCTTTGAGACTCTATGGACTGTATCCCACCAGGCTCCTCTGTCCATGAGATTTTCCAGGCAAGGATACTGGAGTGGGCTGCCATTTGTTCCTCCAGGAGGACTTCCTGACCCAGGGATAGAAGCCACATCTCCTAAGACTCCTGCAATTGCAGGAAGCCCTAATAACATTATCGTTATATATTATTACAACTATTTGATAATACATTGAAATTGGTTTCAGTGAAATTATTTGCTAAAGGTTATATAGTTAACTTCTGACAATCCTAATATCAGAATCCAGGACTATCTGATTCTAAATCATGAATTTTTTTNCCATTTGTTCCTCCAGGAGGACTTCCTGATCCAGGGATAGAAGCCACATCTCCTACGACTCCTGCAATTGCAGGAAGCCCTAATAACATTATCGTTATATATTATTACAACTATTTGATAATACATTGAATTTGGTTTCAGTGAAATTATTTGCTAAAGGTTATATAGTTAACTTCTGACAATCCTAATATCAGAATCCAGGACTATCTGATTCTAAATCATGAATTTTTTTAAAATCATAATTGCTATTTAAGATATGAGAGCTTATTTACATGCATAGATATTCTAGTAGTACACTTTTTAAAGTTCTTTATTTTGTGTAGACACCATATATAAACATGAGAACCTAGGTCTAGAAGATCAACCTTACTCATATGCTTTTGTAAGTTTTCTTTGTTATTTCTAAAATGAGATACATGCTAAATGTTGGAAATTAGAACATATATTTAATATGCAAATATCTTCAATCTTGGAATTATTGACTAATTTTTATTCTGCAGTTATGTGAAGAACAGTGTTAAGCATTTTCAAGACCAAATGCTCTCTTTTTAAAATACAATCCTCTCTCTAGCTCTCAGATTGTCATCTATTCTCTGACACAAACAGCCTGATTCCCACATGGCATATTCAGAGCCTGCCCTGTACAGACTCATTTACAGTGACTCCATTTAAGTCACACTTTAAATAGTTCCCAAGAGACGAAGCTCAAATAGAGCGGAGCCAACCACATTAGCCGCCACACACAGCTGGGCTGAGTGACAGGCATGTTTAATCTGTTGATTTTGAATCTCTGACATTTGTGTCTAACGATAGAAAGTGAAGTCACTCAGTTGTATCCAACTCTTTGTGACCCCATGGACTGTAGCCTGCCGTGCTCCTCTGTCCATGGGATTTTTCAGGCAAGAGTACTGGAGTGGGTTGCCATTTCCTTCTCCAGAAGATCTTCCCAACCCAGGGATTGAACCTGGGTCTCTCACATTGCAGGTAGATGCTTTACAGTCTGAGCCACCAAGGAAGTACTGTATAAAATCTAGGCTGTTAAATCCCTGGACTTGGCTCCATCCAGGGCAGGGACAACATCTAATGCAAGGCAAAGCAACGCAGTGCTAATATGCCCAAATGCTCAGCTCACCTCTTTGGGGAGATTATCATTTTGGCCAAGGCAATGGCCTTAGGTAATAAGACTAGGGTTCTAGCTACTTTGGAATGGAAAGGCTTTCACAATCAGTTCTACTTCACATTGTGCTATTCACAGCCAGCATCCTCCGCTCCACGTGACTTTGTCATCACTTGTCATCTCATCCTTCTCATTCCTGCCTCTACATCTCATGTTGTTCCTATTTAGTATTCTTACCATTAATATGAGTTTGGTTAGATAGCCCCAATGACTCTTTCCAATGTGGACGCTCATGCTGTCCCTTGGTGTTCCTTCTTCTGATGTATATTCTCAATGCTCCCCTTCTGGATACTGTGACTGATGGTGCTCCAGGGACATCTAAACAAAAAGACATGTATAAAAGCAAGTAGAGCTGGTGACTTCAACTCAGCTGTCTCTCTTCTCTAAATCTGCAGATACATTTTTCACTCTTTGTAAATTTAATCCCGTGATATTCTCCATGGGATTCCCTTGTAGCTCAGTTGGTAAAGAATCTGCCTGCAGTGCAGGAACCTAGATGTGATCCCTGGGTTGGGAAGATCCCCTGGAGAAGGAAATGGCAACCCACTCCAGTATCCTTGCCTGGAAAATTTATGGACAGAGGAGCCTGGGGGGCTGCAGTTCAGGGGGTCACAAAGAATCAGGCACGAATGAGCAACTAACATTTAACATTGGCTTTATATCCATACTGGGTTTCTGCAGCAAGATCGAATCTCCTCGAAAAGGAGTGAACACCTTATCTATCTTCACATTTCCTCATTACTGTTTCTCCTTCTGGAAACTGAGAAAAACTTAGGCTATTTGTAACAAGTGATGATTTTTATTTTCCTGTCTCCTAATATCCTCCCATGCCTATTTCTTACTTCTCCTGAATAGGCAATGGCTTGCAATTCTATGTTGTTAAAGGCAGATTTTTAACTGTGGGAAATTTTAAAAATAAAAATCTACAAAATCAAAAACTTGAAATGTGTTGGTTTTGCTTATCATCTTTCCATCTCAGTAGAATTTATGTCTTAACAGAAATACATCCATATATTTAAGGGCCGACTTTCAGTTTTACTGGATAAGAAAATCCTGGCTAAGAGAAACCAAGGAGTCATAACCATACCCTGAGACCTCACAGATATCTGCTTCTCTGCTTGGCTGTATCCTGCTCAGGAAAAAAAAAAAAAAGTAATAGTCACAAAAGTCAGTCAACTACAAAAATTTCAATCATTACATATATATAAAATAAAGGAAACTATAGTATACCAGTATGCTAAAATTTAGTGAAAGGTGACCTTGGCTCAATTTCTGATATTTCCACTTGGGCACAATATGTCATGTCTCTCTACATCAGCTTATAATTTGTAAGACAGGCATAGCAGTAGCATTTCCCTCTTAGGACTATTATAAGGATTAAAATTATTATGACAAGTATACTTAAAACAGTTACTAGACAAAACAAGAACTCAGTTGACTTTAGCTATAATTTACATTTTGCTTCTTATGAGTATTATTGTTGTGGCATGCACGCTCATGTCCGACTCTTTGCCAATGCTATGGACTGTAGCCCACCAAGCTACTCACTCTATGAGATTCTCCAGGCAAGAATACTGGAGTGGGTTGCCATTTCCTCCTCCAGGGGATCTTCACGATCTAAGGAGTGAACCCACATCTCCTGTGTCTCCCGCACTGGCAGGTAGATTCTTTACCACTGAGCCACCTAGAAAAGCAATGAGTATTACGCCTTCACATAATTTTGATCTCTCCATCTTATAGATGGGAATATAAGGAAGACTACATTGTTTGCAACGGCACACTGATCAATAATGTATATAAGAAAAAGTCAAGCTTTTTGACTTCAAGCCTTCTGTTCTTCCCTCATTGTGTGATATTTTGTCAAATGATATTTTTATGTTAATAGCAATTGTTATTGGTTAGTCGCTAAATTGTGTCTGACTCCTTTGCAATGCCATGGACAGGCTCTTATGTCCATAGAATTTCCCAGGCAAGAACACTGGAGTGGGCTGCCATTTCCCTCTACAGGGGATCTTCCGGACCCAGGGATTGAACCCATGTATTCTGCATTGGCAGNTTGGTTAGTCGCTAAATTGTGTCTGACTCCTTTGCAATGCCATGGACAGGCTCTTATGTCCATGGAATTTCCCAGGCAAGAACACTGGAGTGGGCTGCCATTTCCCTCTACAGGGGATCTTCCGGACCCAGGGATTGAACCCATGTATTCTGCATTGGCAGGAGGATTCTTTACTGCTGAGCCACCAGGAAGATCTTAATAGCAATTATCACTTTCTAAACATTATTTTTTACGTAGTAATGTCTGTTGCTTCCACACCACCACTAACATCACTGTGATAGAATATTGATGATGGCATGAGGTGCATTTGTTCTCTTTGTTGAAATCTCTCTGAAACCCTAAACAGTGTCTGCCATAAATATCTGTAGAATGAATGAATGGTTAAACTTTAGAGTATGTCTGTGTCGGGGGTAGGAGAGGCATTTTCAGCCTTTCCTCCTTTTGCAATGGAATTTATGCCAATTCCGCTAGATAACCTCTTCACGCAGCCAGGCCACATAGCAGAGTTCTTGATATTGTGATTGGCCAGACCTTGGCAGGTTAAAGAAGAACAGTTATTATTAGGGAAATAGGATCCGCTCCTCACTACCTCTTACATTTCATGCCCCAGTAAATTAGATAAACCAGAGGCTTTATTGATCCACTCTTTTCTTTTTCTCTGTTGATTTCATGTGATTATGAAGGTGAATGGACTTAAACACTGACCTTATGAACTGCACTTGTTCTAAGATTTGACAAGCATTTTGACTGGGGCTTAGGATAAAGCTAAGCACTGGGACTGGGGTAAAAACTGAGTACAAGACCCCACTTAGGCCAGGTGCCAGCCTTAGTGTTAATAAGTCTTCATGTCAGAGCTCTACAGCTAGTAATTAAGAAGCTTTTGGATTTCTATTTGGTCATTGGTCTTTGAATTTAGATTCCTTAGAACTTTAGGAGAGGTGACGGGATGCTTGGCTGCACAGGGAAGAATTTGGACAATTTTTGACCCTGGACCATAGTGTCATTAAAAATAGTCAGCCCTCAGTATCCACAAGGGATTGGGTCCAGGATCCTCAGCAAATACCAAACTCCATGGACACTCAAGTTCTTTATACAAGATAACGAAGTATTTGCATTCAACTTATGCACATCTTCTCATATGCTTTAAATCCTTTCTAAATTAGTTAAAATAGCCAATACAGTATAAATTCCATGTAAATAAGCAAGGATGAGACACATTCAAATTTGATTTTATTAGAAACTTCTGAATATGTTTTTCAGTATTTTCATCCATGGTTGGTTAGATCTGTGGATGTAGAAGTGAAAGTTATGAAGGGTTGACAAGGAGCTTTCTTCTCTAACAGAGCTTCCCTCTTGCATCACAATGACCCTGCTAAGAGCTCCATCAAACAAAAGAGAACATTGTCCCTTTTGGTTAATGTTTTGCCTGCGTTCATTCAACAGATTTATACAAGCTCATATATTTTTGAATCACACAAGGTACCCGCACATAGATACTCTAGGCTTATGGAGAAGTGTATAACTTAGTGATTAAAAGATCTAGGCTTTGATATCAGAAGAATATTGTGACTCTATCATTTTATAAATTGTAACATACATTGGGAAAGAAACTAAGACTTGATTTCTTCATTAGTAAATTGTCCATAATGTATGAAATAAAGAAATTGGATAATGTTTGTAAAATGGTTAACATAGCCTGGTGTCTTCTAAAGGGAATCAGACTGGAGAGTACCAGTAAAGTGTCCACTGTGGGTGAGTGTGTGTGTGTGTGTGTGTGTGTGTGTGTGGAGGTGGGAGTACGGGTGAAGTATTTAAAATAGGTTAGTATGTGGCAGCATGCACATACCAGAATCACCAGAAAATGGGAAAATTTGTAAAAGGCAGTAACAAAGAATTGAGGTGGCATAAACCAATACATAGAAATAAAAGAAAAGCAGCTACAGTCAAAGCTATGATTTTCCAGTAGTTATGTTTGGATGTGACAGTTGGACCACAAAAAAGGCTGAGCACCAAAGAATTGTTGCTTTTGAATTGTGGTGTGGGGAGAGATTTTTCAGGAGTTCCTTGGATTACAAGGAACACTTGTCAGAGCAAGTGTTATCATAGCATATGACACTGGTCGTAGCAAACACGCTCTTCCAACAACACAGGAGAAGCCTCTACATGTGGACATCACCAGATGGTCAACACCAAAATCAGATTGATTATATTCTTTGCAGTCAAAGATGGAGAAGCTCTAAACAGTCAGCAAAAACAAGACTAGGAGCTGACTGTAGCTCAGATCATGAACTTCTTATAGCCAAATTCAGACATAAATTGAAGAAAGTTCAAAAAACCACTAGACCATTCAAGTATGACCTAAATAAAATTCCTTATGATTATACAATGGAAGCGAGAAATAGATTGAAAGGACTAGATCTGATAGACAGAATGCCTGATGAACTATGGACAGAGGTTCGTGACATTGTACAGGAGGCAGGGATCAAGACCATACNAAAAACAAGACTAGGAGCTGACTGTAGCTCAGATCATGAACTTCTTATAGCCAAATTCAGACATAAATTGAAGAAAGTTCAAAAAACCACTAGACCATTCAAGTATGACCTAAATAAAATTCCTTATGATTATACAATGGAAGCGAGAAATAGATTGAAAGGACTAGATCTGATAGACAGAATGCCTGATGAACTATGGACAGAGGTTCGTGACATTGTACAGGAGGCAGGGATCAAGACCATACCCAAGAAAAGAGCAAAATGGCTGTCTGGGGAGGCCTTACAAATAGCTGTGAAAAGAAAAGGAGCAAAAAGCAAAGGAGAAAAGGAAAGATATAAGCATCTGAATGCAGAGTTCCAAAGAATAACAAGGAGAAAGCCTTCCTCAGCAATCAATGCAAAGATATAGAGGAAAACAACAGAATGGGGAAGACCAGAGATCTCTTCAAGAAAATTAGAGATACCAAGGGAACATTTCATGCAAAGATGGGCTCGATAAAGGACAGAAATGGTATGGACCTAAGAGAAGCAGAAGATATTAAGAAGAGATGGCAAGAATACACAGAAGAACTGTACAAAAAAGATCTTCACGACCCAGATAATCATGATGGTGTGATCACTCATCTAGAGCCAGACATCCTGGAATGTGAAGTCAAGTGGGCCTTAGAAAGCATCACTACGAACAAAGCTAGTGGAGGTGATGGAATTCCAGTTGAGCTATTCCAAATCCTGAAAGATGATGCTGTGAAAGTGCTGCACTCAATATGCCAGCAAATTTGGAAAACTCAGCAGTGGCCACAGGACTGGAAAAGGTCAGTTTTCATTCCAATCCCAAAGAAAGGCAATGCCAAAGAATGCTCAAACTACCGCACAATTGCACTCATCTCACATGCTAGTAAAGTAATGCAGAGGAACCAGAGATCAAATTGCCAACATCCGTTCGATCATGGAAAAAGCAAGAGAGTTCCAGAAAAACATCTATTTCTGCTTTATTGACTATGCCAAAGCCTTTGACTGTGTGGATTACAAAAAAACTGTGGAAAATTCTGAAAGAGATGGGAATACCAGACCACCTGACCTGCCACTTGACAAACCTGTATGCAAGTCAGTGAGCAACAGTTAGAACTGGACAAGGAACAACAGACTGGTTCCAAATAGGAAAAGGAGTACATCGAGGTTGTATACTGTCACCCTGTTTATTTAATTTATATGCAGAATACATTATGAGAAATGCTGGGCTGGAAGAAGCACAAGCTGAAATCAAGATGCTGAGAGAAATATCAGTAACCTCAGATATGCAGAAGATACCACCCTTATGGCAGAAAGTGAAGAGGAACTAAAAAGCCTCTTGNTATACTGTCACCCTGTTTATTTAATTTATATGCAGAATACATTATGAGAAATGCTGGGCTGGAAGAAGCACAAGCTGAAATCAAGATGCTGAGAGAAATATCAGTAACCTCAGATATGCAGAAGATACCACCCTTATGGCAGAAAGTGAAGAGGAACTAAAAAGCCTCTTGGTGAAAGTGAAAGAGGAGAGTAAAAAAGTTGGCCTAAAGCTCAACATTCAGAAAACTAAGATATGGCATCTGGTCCCATCACTTCATGGCAGATAGATGGGGAACCAGTGGAAACAGTGTCAGACTTCATTTTTGGGGGGCTCCAAAATCACTGCAGATGGTGACTGCACCCATGAAATTAAAAGATGCTTACCCCTTGGAAGGAAAGTTATGACCAACCCAGACAGCATATTCAAAAGCAGAGACATTACTTTGCCAACACCGGTCTGTCTAGTCGAGGCTATGGTTTTTCCAGTGATCATGTATTGATGTGAGAGTTGGACTGTGAGAAAGCTGAGCAGCAAAGAATTGATGCTTTTGAACTATGGTGTTGGGGAAGATTCTTGAGAGTCCCATGGACTACAAGAATATCCAACCAGTCCATCCTAAAGGAAAGCAGTCCTGTTCACTGGAAGGACTGATGCTGAGGCTGAAACTCCAGTATTTTGGCTACCTGATGCGAAGAGTTGACTCATTGGAAAAGACCCTGATGCTGGGAGGGATTGGGGCGCAGGAGGATAAGGGGACAGCAGAGGATGAAATGACTGGATGGCATCACCGACTCAATGAACCTGAGTTTCTGTAAACTCTGTGAGTTGTTGATTGACAGGGAGGCCTGGCATGCTGTGATTCATGGGGTCACAAAGAGTCGAACATGACTGAGCGACTGAACTGAACTGAACTGAACTGCAATCCTAGGAGATCAAACTAGTCAATCCTTAAGAAAATCAACCCTGAGTATTCATTGGAAGAACAGATGCTGTAAATGAAACTCCAGCATTTTGGCCACCTGATGCGAACAGCTGACTCATTGAAAAAGACCCTGATGCTGGGAAAGGTTAAAGGCAAAAAAGGAAGAGAGTGGCAGAGGATGAGATGGTTGAATGGCATCACCNATTGGAAGAACAGCTGCTGTAAATGAAACTCCAGCATTTTGGCCACCTGATGCGAACAGCTGACTCATTGAAAAAGACCCTGATGCTGGGAAAGGTTAAAGGCAAAAAAGGAAGAGAGTGGCAGAGGATGAGATGGTTGAATGGCATCACCAACTCAATGGATGAGAGTCTGAGCAAACTCCGGTCTCCAGGAGATGGTGAAGGACAGGGAATCCTGGGATGCTGCAGTCCATGGGGTCACAAGGAGTCACACACGACTGAGTGATTGAATAGCAGTAAGAAGTAGAAAGGAAATGGCACCTCCCTCCAGTTCTCTTCTCTGGAAAATCCCATGGAGAGAAGAACCTGGTAGGCTACAGTCCATGGAGTCGCAAAGAGTCAAATCTGTGACTTCATTTTCACTTTCAAGTATAAGGAAAAGAAGTATCTGCCAATTGCAGGGCCAGAAAGATGCTATGGTAGAAAGTCAGTCATGGCTTCAAATCATTGAATGTCTACTGGGAATGCGTATGACTCTCACAGGCACATATTTTCCCCAGCTCTATTCTACAATCTAATGTTTATGCCCTGTTGACAAATATTTTCATGATGTAAACGAAGAATTTTGTACTTTGGGTGTGTGTAGGATTCAAAGTCAGTTACATAGATGTATTGGATTCCTTAAGTCCCTAGGGCTCTGGCTGTGTTAGTTTACACTTTTGCACTTCTTGTTATTCCAGTGATGCAATGCGTCAGCACCTCTGAGAGAAGTCTCTTGAGGGATTTCTCTGAAAGTCAAGCTGTGAACTTCAAGAGTTTTTCTAGAGAATTGTCAACAATTATGATTTGGGTCCTGTAACTTGCTTTATGTGAATGTGCAGAACAGCAAGAGATGCTTCAGAAGAATTTCATCATTCATTTCTTGGGAGTTGGTGATGGACAGGGAGGCCTGGCGTGCTGTGATTCATGGGGTCGCAAAGAGTCAGACACGACTGAGTGACTGAACTGAACTGAATTGAATGTTGTGTGAGAGTTGTCATTGTTTATGGTCGAACTAGCTCTACCATAAGAATGATTTCTTTTTTAAGTTTATTGCTCTAAATATTTCCTAATTAAATCAAGAAAGGTGTTACAGAGCTATTCAATTACATTGAATTTGTAATCTTGAATCTTACAATTTATTCTTCTTAAAAACCCAATGTTAATTAGAGTTCCAAAATGTAAAGAGTAAGCCATAGATTAATACATCTGATTTTGAGGTTCTGTCAAAATTGAAAATAATTCTATAAATGTTTATTTCCTAATCAAACATCTCTTCTTGCTTGGCCAAAAGAGAAATAATACGCAGCAAAATAAAATAGCTCCATTCTCATTACTTTTGTTGCATTCCTAGAAGAAATGCAAGTCCTAAGGTGTGGCAACTTGGTTTCCTTAATAATCATCACTTATGGATCATTTAAATATGAATCACCTTCATTCCTTAGTCAGCCTAAACATTGATTTAAACCCATAGAGGTCAACCTAGTTTCTAGACAGAGAAACGAAAAGGATAATTGCCTCATAAGCTAGATAATAAGAGCACTGTGGTGTATCAGAATCATATCTGCTTAATACTGAGAGTGGTTCTTTTCTCTCTGGGATCTTGAAAACTGAGAAGGTCCAACCAACTTTTGTCTTGCCATTTCAAAATAGAAAGTTAAAATGCTGGTCAAGCAAGGAAATAAAAGCAATAAATTTAAAGAGGTACCATCAGATAAAATGATTGAGTCAGTCCAGATTATCTGCAGGTTAATCCACTATGATTTGGAAGGCTGTTAATTTCTCATTGAGATTCACTTTTAATCAGACACAGAGCAAGATCCTGATGGGTCTTCATCAAAGAAAGACATCTCTCTTTGCAATATTATTTCAAAAGTACATAGATTTATTATAGTCTAACTGCTTTAAAGGTTTGTGAATTCAGGTTTACTGATCTGTGTTCATACATCTTGTCAGGTTTGGGTGCTGCAATTATGCTAGCTACAGAAATGAATTGTTAAAAATTTCCTTCTCTCTTTATTTTCATAGTTATTATTTTGCCCTAACATATTTGGCAGAATTAACAAATAAAACTATGTGGACGTGGATTTTATTTTTATCACAAGGCTATTTATTATAAATTAACATAAGTATGTATACACACACACACACACACATAGGTGCTAGTCAGATTATTTATTTAGTCTTGAGTTATTTTGGGCCTTTTATGCTTTTAAAAAGTGTCAATTTCATCAGGATTATTGGATTAATTAGGAGAAAGTTGCTCATAACATTTACGTATTCTTCTTTCATTTCTGTGGATGTCATATTTCCTTTGCCGCTACTCCTATTGATAGTGATTTTCCTCTTCTCTTGCCTTCCTCTGCCTCCTCTTTTTCTTTCTTGCTGTCTTCCTCCTTTCTTACCTTCTGCCCTTTCTTCCTTCCTTCTTTCCTCTTTCATTCATTTCCTTTGTTTCCTCAGTCTGCTAGGATTTGAGAGTTTGCTAAAGTTTTAAATTATGAGTTTTTTAGATTTTCTGTATTTCACAATCAATTTCATTGATTTCTACTTTTATTTGAATTTTTAATACCTTTTTAGCTTAATTTTTTTTAGTTTAAGTAATATTTTTTAACACTGATTTTTGCAATATGGACAATTTTGTTATAATTTTCCCTTTAAGCCTTTCTATTTCTGTACCTTAAAATTTGTGTATGTCATATCTATGTAATTCAAAACTTTCCTTGTGATATCACTGTCATCAGTTACTTAATGATGTGCCATTAAATTTCCAAATTCTTTTGTCTTCTTTCAATATCTCAGTGTCATTGATATCTAAATTAATTTTGAGACTTATTTTGTGGCCCAACATATGGTCTACCTTAGAGATATTCTATGTACATTTGAAGAAAATGTGTATTCTTCAATGATTGGATGTAATGTTCTAAAATGTTACACAGGTCAAGATACATTGTTCACATAGCTTATAATCTTACTGTATTTTTTTGGGGGGGGGGTCCATGTGTTTTATCTGTTACTGAGAGAAGGTTGGTTAAAATCGTCAATTATATTTGGGATTTGTCTATTTATATTTAGTTAACATTTGAAATGATCTTTAGAAAATTTTGAAAATGTGTCTTTTTGTACACCAGTTCCTAAATATTTACTGAGTACTTCTTTTATTCTGTGATATTAATATATCAAACTTCCCTCCCCAAATCTTATCTAATTTCTTTCATATTACCCACAAACCAACAAAACTACCCAAATATATTTTAGAAGAAATCATATATAATTTATGTTTAAGCTTTAGCTGTTTTACTTACCAGAGAATGTCACATCAGTTGTTGTTATTATAGTTTTATTTTTTGCATATTAATGAAATCAATAGCTGTCTCTATACTATGAAAATATGTTTTGTGTAATTTTAAAAATACTAATTAAATTATAAACTAATAGGTAATTGGTACAATCTGTAAATGCCATCAGTTAAGAGACAGAAAACTAAAAGTTCCATTACTTTGAAGATTTATTCATCACAGAGAAGTTTCCAAGAAAATAAGAGAG
The DNA here is from genome assembly GCA_006410615.1 of Neotragus moschatus. Classification (NCBI taxonomy): domain Eukaryota; kingdom Metazoa; phylum Chordata; class Mammalia; order Artiodactyla; family Bovidae; genus Neotragus; species Neotragus moschatus. The sequence goes on from SJYA01001462.1 coordinate 318,988, forward strand.
GAAAAAAAAAAAAAACTGGCTTATGGGCTCTTTCTGCATTATAATCTATTATTTTCAAGATTTACTCAAATGTTCCAGAAGGACACATTAGTCAAAGTGAATACTCAGGTATAAATCAAGATTGTCCCTTTAGGCTACCTAATATCTTACTGTACTACTAATACGGTTCATAGAGCCATTTTATACTGAAAATAAATGAATATTGCTGGAAATAGAAAATTCAAGAGGTTTTTTACTTTTCTTTGCCAATCATTCTAGCCTTATAAAAATCAGATCTGCTATCTAAAACATTTGAATCACTATATAATGCTTGCTTGACTTTCAAATAATTTCTGGAATTCAACACTTTCTTTACTCCCTATAGATATAAACCTCAAATTAACTATGATAAAGGGGAACTCATTAGTGTGCAATTGAAATCCATAGATAACAAAAAATTAATCAATTTTAAGCAAAATTGATTGATTCTAATTTTATCTCTCAGCCAATTCCTCATTTATAAGAAGAGACTGACATTTATGAGCAAGAGACTGACATTTATAAGAAAACTCAAGGCCAATTTTGTATAAGGTTTACCTTATCTGAAAGGTAGAATATGGATGAAAAGAGAAAACTTTGGATAACTTGCAAATTGAATCATTAGTTCGTAAATAGTACAGCACTGACAAGATAAAAATAATCTTCTATATTTCTTCACTTTTTTGAATCATTTATAACCCACATAACTATCATGCAGAATTTTAGAGCTGTTAAGAGCTCTTACGACTCATTCGATCCAAATTTCTCCTTAGAAGACAAGTTGAAAACAGCTGCCACCTACTCTGAGGATGCACTTTTGGTTGTCACTGTTGAATCTCTCCATGCGTCCTGTTCTGGTTTTCCATGATGATCCTCTGTTTCTGCAAATGTGATGGTCATTTTATATATCAAATTAAAGGGTGGTTTTGGACGAGATTGATCTTTAAGTCAGTGAAGACTGAGAAAAACATTGTTCTCTGTAATGACAGTGGAACATAACCAGTCAGTTGAAGCCTTGAATAGAACAAAAGACAGACTTTCCAGAATAAGAAGGAAATTTCCAGCCTTGCAGCTTTGGACTGAAACATTGGCTCTACTTTGTCTTTAGCTTATCAGACATTCTTTAGTCAGGGTTTCCAGAGAAACATAAAAAATTATATATTTATATATATACACACACACACACACACATATATGTATAAAACAACAGCAAAATTTATTTATATATATATTATAATTTATGAAAAAAAGACTTGTGTATATAATATATATGCATGCATGCTAAGTCACTTTAGTCATGTCTGACTCTTTGTGACCATATGGACTATAGCCCACCAGGATCCTCCATCTGTGAAATTCTCCAGGCAGGAATACTGGAGCATGTTGCCATGCCCTCTTCGTGGGGATCTTTCCAACCCAAGGGTTGAACCCACATCACTTACATCCCCTGTGTTGGCAGGCAGGTTCTTTACCACTAGAACCACCTGTGAAATCCAAACCTTATAGTGTGTATATATATATACACACACACACATACATACACAAGGTTTTTGCTCATGTGACTCTGAGACTGAGAAGTCCTACAATCTGCCCTCTGAAAACTAGAGAACCAAGAAAGTCAGTGGTATAGTTTGAAGGTCTAAGAAGCTAGAGTGATGATGATATCAATTGCAGCTTGAATCTAAAGTCTTGAGAACCAGGATCACTGAGTGGTGAGAGAAGATTTATATTCCAGCTCAATTAGTTGCCTGGATAGCTCAGTCAGTAGAGCATCAGACTTTTAATCTGAGGGCCCAAGGTTCATGTCCCTGTTCAGGCATTATTCTACCTTTCTGAACTTCCCTGGTGGCTCAGAGGCTAAAGAATCTACCTGCAATGTCGGAGAGCCAGTTTCAGACCCTGGGTTGGAAAGATCCCCTGAAGAAGGGAATGGCAACTCACTCTAGTAGAATCCCATGGACAGAGGGGCCACCTGTATCAGATGGGCTACAGTCCTTGGGGTTGCAATGACTCAGAGACACCTGAGTGACTGCCACTCAAGCAGTTAGGCAGAGAGAAAGAAAAGCCTCTCTTCCCTACCTTTCTGTGTTATTCAGGTCCTCAACAGGACCTGATGCCCATCCAAGTTTCAGAGGTCAATTCACCTTCCTCCGTTTACTGATTCAAGTAAACAGATCTCAGACACACCTAGAAATAATGTTAACCAAACATCTAGGCATCCTGTTATCCAGTCTGTGTTGACACATAGAATTAGTTGTCACAGCATCTTATTGGTTCTGTTTCTCTGGAGAACCCTGACTAATATAGTGAATTATATAGTGACTAAATATAGTGACGTATAGTGAACTTATGAAACAGAATTTCATAATGCTATTGATAGGTGTAGACAAAATCATCTAATTTAATGTAAAGGTAAACTGCTTCCTGATGGAGATCACGTTCAGCAGAAATTCCTCATTTTCAGGACCTGCCATTGGATATTACTCTACCTCTTCGTATCCACATTTAGGTAAAAATCAGATTTTATTAAATGGTTTGTAAGGTTGTGACCTAGAAGGCCAGAAATTATCCTCAAACAGAGCTTTGGTGAATAAAACCATTTTAGCAGACTTAGGCAGATTTTCAGTCTTTGGAAGTTGTCTAGCCTTTGAAAATGAAAACTGACTTTAGTAGTTTTGCTCTCAGTAAATTACTGATATTCATTCAATAGTGAGACCTTGAGATTAGTTTTAACAACCAGTTTCAACAAATAGATATGGTGCAGTTTGGGTTTATCAAGTGGCATTCCTGACAATTCAGGAGACATAAGAAACACGGGTTTGATCTCTGGATCAGGAAGATCCCCTGGAGAAGAGAACAGCAACCCACTCCAGTATTCTTGCCCAGAGAATCTCGTGGACAGAGGAACCTGGTGGGTTACAGTCGGACACGACTGCAGCACCTCAGCAGACACTCACGCANCTGGGTCAGGAAGATCCCCTGGAGAAGAGAACAGCAACCCACTCCAGTATTCTTGCCTAGAGAATCTCATGGACAGAGGAACCTGGTGGGTTACAGTCGGACACGACTGCAGTACCTCAGCACAAACTCATTCATGGTGCGACTTGGAACATTGTGTTACATATATATATTCCTATAATTTTAGGTTATTTCTCAAATTCATGTTATAACATAGATTTTGGCCATCAGACCAGGGATATCCAGGCTTAGGTAAAGTCAAAACATCTAGAGAACAGGGAGATCCTGGATACCGTGGGCATGACTTTTCATCACAATATCAGAAGATGGAGGTTCTTTCAAGAAATCATTTCCCTATGAAGAACAATGAAACAGAAAATGGTAAATGAANTGTTCCATGTCCAATTCTAACTGTTGCCTCCTGACCTGCATACAGATTTCTCAAGAGGCAGGTCAGGTGCTTTTGTATTCCCATCTCTTTCAGAATTGTCCACAATTTATTGTGATCTACACAGTCAAAGGCTTTGTCATAATCAATAAACCAAAAATAGGTTTTTCTGGAATTCTTTTGCTTAGTACTCCATGTGTTGCTGTCACTTCAAATATGAATACTGTTTCCAAAATTGTAAACCAATAATTTAAATTTTAATTTCAAATAATCAAAATGTCATNGTATTCCCATCTCTTTCAGAATTGTCCACAATTTATTGTGATCTACACAGTCAAAGGCTTTGTCATAATCAATAAACCAAAAATAGGTTTTTCTGGAATTCTTTTGCTTAGTACTCCATGTGTTGCTGTCACTTCAAATATGAATACTGTTTCCAAAATTGTAAACCAATAATTTAAATTTTAATTTCAAATAATCAAAATGTCATGATCATAAGTCCTTCTTGTCAGAACAATAACACTCATAGTAATCATCCTTCATTATTGGTTATTTCCCAGGTGGTGCTCATGGTAAAGAATCAGTCTATCAGTGCAGGACACACAAGAGACACAGGTTTAATCCCAGGATCGAGAAGATGCCCTGGAGTTAGGAAATGGCAGCTCACTCCAAAAGTACTGCTTGGAAAATTCCATGGACAGAGGAGCCTGGTGGATTATAGCCTATACGGCTGCAAAGAGTTGGACATAACTGAGCACACACAAGCACACACATACATCAGTTATTAGGATTTGTGATTGTTGCTAGTCCTAAAACAAAGAAAACAAGAAGTTTTTATGTAATATTTCCTCCATTTTTCACAACCACACTATGAAGTAAATATGTTATAGTCTTTGTTTTAGTCTTTTAGAGATTAAGTTATATACATTCAAGGTTATATGACCCATCACCCAGGGCCAGCTGATGCCAAAACCTGTGCTATAAAGCATATTTTTTCTATTATGTTGAGTGCCAAATATAAGGCTAGTCTCCCTAATCCTTAAAATGCTGCATTTAGAGATGCAGAAACTGAAATCTGGTCTGTAGATACTTCACTGATGATCACACAGGCAGGAAGCGAATGATCCATGGTTTGAACCCATGTATTATTTCATTTTTTTTTCCCTTTGATGATACTGATATCACAGTTGAAACACAATAAAGATCACCTCTCCTTTGTAGAGTCTTCAAATTAATAACAGTTCAAAACAAACTTAATTCTTTCACTTTTTATAAAAATGATCGTAGTGATTACTGAAATCAAGACTTCATAAAAATTACTGAGTAAGTTGTCATATCTTCACGTATTTGGCAAGAATTTCCAGGATAACTAAATTCAGAGAAGTTTGTATTCCAAGTGAAGAATGATATTCAGAAAAGTTTTGACTTCAGTGAAGAATCCACCAGCTAAGTGTGGATTCGCATTTGATTCTGCCAGTGTTCCTCACTATAATGGTTATTAAATTCTGGTTATCATGACAATTTTATGAATCTATTGTTAGAGAAACTATGTGTTTGTTCTGAAACAGAAAGATCCTGGCTATAACTCATGAAATTAGTTTTTGGCCACCAGAATAATCTGAATAAGAGAAGCTCCTTTACCCTAGTTGATGTCTATCATGGAAGTTTTACCTCATAGAAGTGTACATTCAGTCATCACACATTGGCAAATGAACCATAATTATGTTACATTAGACTGTTATGTGACATTGTTCCTGATTGCCAGTTTTCAGATTTGTAAAACAAGCATAGCAAAGTCTATTTTAAGAGTGTGCTTCCTCTTTTCAGTTTAAACAATGTATAATGTTCAGAGCAGCAATGACTTATGCATGTGTGTAAATAACATATGTATGCATGTAGACATGCATATGAAATACACACATAGGACATGTAATATCACATTAATAATGACACCCATGTGTACATATAGTATTGTAACAGCAGTAATGATGCTGATGGTATTTCATGATGATGCATTATACAATGTAGCAGGTAAATATATATACAAGCTTCAGAAAAAAATAATTACAGAAATCATACTGAAGAATTCGAAATCCCATCTGCTGACATACAAAGTATTGTACAATCCACAGCCTGAATCTGCTTCCAGACTCTTTCTCCATGATGTCAACGAAATTCTTGCACCCATGTGTAAGAACTACACAAGAGCCACGTGCAATCCCTTGACCCTGCTCATCAGAAATCTTTGGGAATATCTTCCCCTAACCTTTCATTTCTTCAGAGATTATAGGTTTAATCTGCCACTTAAAACCCCAGGATAAACTTTACCTATTCTTGAATTCTCTTTCTGCAATGATCGGTATGTTTTCTTCTTCTTTACACTCCTTAGTTTTTTGCAACATAGTATTGCTGTCCCTGATATAAGTTATTTGAAAGCGGATACCAGACCATGTTCTCATATGATTTCGTGATGTAGAAAAGTACTCCCTTATAATCACAAGTTGAGCATCATTTCAGTTAAATAGGTTAAACACTTTTCACAGTTTTCCAACAAAGGAATACAGTTGAGCCTGACCTCAACATGGATTAAGGAAGAGTCTTACCTTGCTGCTGCTGCTAAGTCGCTTCAGTCGTGTCCAACTCTGTGCGACCCCATAGACGGCAGCCCACCAGCCTCCCCCATCCCTGGGATTCTCCAGGCAAGAACACTGGAGTGGGTTGCCATTTCCTTCTCCAATGCACAAAAGTGAAAAGTGAAAGTGAAGTCCCTCAGTCGTGTCTGACTCTTAGCGACCCCATGGACTGCAGCTTACCAGGCTCCTCTGTCCATGGGATTTTCCAGGCAAGTGTACTGGAGTGGGGTGCCATTGCCTTCTCCGGAGTCTTACCTTACTGCCAATCAAAATTTGGTATATTTCAAGACATGATAAGCAATAAAGAAGGTGGTTTTCAATGGTACACAAATACAAACATTCTGTATTTTAATGTTTAAGCTGTTATATTACTGTTTATTTACTAATGAATAAATAATTAATTTTTGCAGTAATTAAACAGTAATTACTTATTACAGTAAGCAATAAATAGTAATTAACAGTAATTAATTAATTACTGTTTATTTTACAGCTTAATTAATATTTAAGCTGTTATATTTAAGCTGCTATAATACTGAAAGACATATTATCAGCACATGCCTATTTGTTTAAAATGTATCAATTTAATGAAAAAAATTAAGTAACACTACAAGTGATGATGGTTAAATGAAGCTTTGGAAATGAAGTGCCAGGATAACGTGGCTAGAGATGAGTCACAGGAAGGAGAGAACTGATAAGTCAGCCCATTCTCCAGGGAAAGTATTTGCGGTCTGGAGGCAGCTACTGTGAACGAGTAACTTTCTCAGACTCTGCGGCCAAGGGAGTTTGGTGATTCGCTGACAGAACTCTCATACATGCATTACACCAGACACAAAAGCCAGCAGACAGAAATGAGACTCATGCCAAGGATAAACATCTCTATCTACTTGTAAGAGACCTATAGTAAATCTGAACTGCCGATTAGATTAACATATTTTGGACATTTAGTTCATTTTAAAGGTGCTAGTGTGAATGTGAATTTTAGAAAGTACCTTTTAGGAAACCTTCTGCAAAGAGTCCCAGCTGTGCAGCTCTAACTACCGTCCTTGAAAACATCTCTTACTGCAAAAAAGTCACCTGTTTATAGTGTATGCACGTCAGTGCACTTGCATCGTACCTTGTACATAGTTACATACGTAAACTGATCGGCATTATGGTGCTCTTTTTCGTACACATACAAGCCACATTTTACTTCTTGTAGAGTTTTTCTTCTAGAAGTAATACAACATGGCGCGCTTCTCTGTCATCTCTCAATTTTCCTGTCAAGGAGCTTAAGTAGACTCCACAACGTGACTCCCACAGAGAATACACACGCACAAGGAGAAGTTTTCTGTTAGGAAATTTGGGGAAAAAAAAAAAAAAGCAAAAATGAAAACACAAGCATTTGACTGAACAAAGTCCATGTGTAAAGCTACTTCTACGGAGCAGATAGTATATAAAAGACTATCTTTAGAGAACCTTCCATTAAATTTCTGAATACTAAGAAGCAAATGGCAAATAGTCCCTTCGGTGTATTGTTCAGTCATTTTATGGCCACCAATATCTCTCTGGGAGACGCCTGACCATGCCTATTATGTAAATTGACATCAACAGTATCAATCTCAATTAGATGTAGGAAAGCATGCTTGATAGACTAAGCGTTTGATCACCAGTGTGTTTTTGAAATGCTGTCCAAATTGGCCTGATTATTGTTATGACTATTTTGAGTTGCACTTATAGTAATATAAAGATGAGTTTCTAAGTGGATAAAACATATCATAATGGACCCAACACAAGCACTGAATATCTCAGCACAGGTATGAAATTTCATGTTGTCACTTAGGATGAAAATAGATTTCAATTTAATTAAAGAGAATCATTGTGGTCCTTAATTATCTCCAGATATTTTTTTGAAACTATTATGTATATTTTCTATTCACTAATCTTACTCAATTTGATTGAAACTCTAAAAGTCTTCTAATTTAATTTCTAGCAGATTTCTAATTATTTTGCGGAGAAAAACTCTGCAACCTAGCTCCCTTGATTCTTGGTTCAGACCAAGTTTGGTAGCTTTATTCAACTTAACTATATATATGGGCTTCCCAAGTGGTGGAATGATAAAGAAACTGCCTGCCAATGCAGGAGACAAAAGCGATGCGAGTTTGATCCCTGGATCAGAAATATCCCAGTGAGTAGGAACAGTAAACTGCTCCAGTATTCTTGCCTGGAGAATCCCAGGCACAGAGGAGACTGGCAGGCTACAGTCCACAAGGTCACAAAGAGTCGAACATGACTGACTGACTAAGCAGACACCTACACACATTATATATGTGTGTATGTATCTTATTTCTCTTGTTTGTGACATTTACTTCATACATACCTCTACTCTTTACTCTGTAAACCCTACACCTCCCTGAAGACTCCATTTTAAACTTCCTGCACCTACATGATCTTTGTTATTTCCTAAATGACTTCATCAATGGAGAAAATATCATTATGGTTGTAACAGGCTCTCTCAGTTCCAGAAATTTATAGTTTTATTTTAAGAGTTTCTGTCTTATATTGTTTTGTTTCAAAAATCTTGAAGTCATCTCTCATTTTCTCAAATACCATATTCAATCTATCATAAAATGCTGTTAGCTCTTCCTTCGAAATATGTCCTTAGCTTCTCACCACTTCTAGGGAGACCAACTTCTTACTACATCCATCCCTGCTACCCATGTCCAAGCCTCCATCATTACTAAAAAGCATTTTTGCTGTGTTCTTCAACTAATTTTTTGGCAAACACCATTCCATTTCCCCCCTAAAGTTAGATAATATCCTCTGAAAAGGCCTTTTTATGTCTTCTAAAAGAAAACCAGAGAACTTACAATGGCCTAAGAGACCTGACAGAAATTGTCAACTAATGACATATTTTGCCTTATTTCCTATCAGTAACACCTTGCATACATTGCTACAATAAACTGATGTACTCTCCATTTCTTGATTATAAGTATGCCAGGTGATCCCGCCTCACAACTGATGCCTTGTTTGCTCCAGCTTCCCACGGCATGAATCAGCAAGGTGTCCACATGTGCTTTCTCGTTATATACTATCTCAACCACACAGCTCAGACTGAAACCCCATGCGACCACCAGCACTTCCCCCCTGAGCCTGTGAATATTTCCACAGCACTTAGAACTTAATAAGTAGGTTATTAATTATTTATTATATGTATTCTTTATTGTTTGTGTTTCCTGCTTAAATATAAGGCACCCAAAATGAGGATTTTCTTGATCTTTTTTGTGTATTGCCATTATCTTAGTGTACAGAAAATATAAGGTGGGAAATACTTCATATTTTGTTAAAATAAGAATATATAATCTTTTTTATGTGCATATTCCAGTCTCTTCAAATGGAGTGAATAATTTTTAAGGTCAGTGAATGCATGCTAAGATAGTTTAGTCGCGTCCAGCTCTTTAAGACTCTACGAGCCATAGCCCACCAGGCTCCTCTGTCCATGGGATTCTCCAGACAAGTTTACTGGAGTGGGTTGCCATGCCCTCCTCCATAAGATCTTCCAGATCCAGTAATTGAACGCACAGTTCTTATGTCTCCTGCATTAGCAGGTGGGTTCTTTACCACTAGTACCACCTGGGAAGTCCCTTTAAGGTCAGTGTGCACATTGTGTGTGTGTGTGTGTGTGTGTGTGTGTGTGTATGATAGTCATTCAGTCATACCTGACTCTTTGTGACCCCATGGACTATAATTCATCAAGCTCCCCTGTCCATGGAATTCTCCAGGAAAGAATATGAGTTGGAGCCATTCCTTTCTCCAAGGGATCAACCCATTGAATTCCACCTCAAAGAGCACTGCCACGCTTCTCACAAAGAGGACTCATTAAACGTGTGCTAATGAATGGATACTGTGGGTGTCTTAGGCTGTGGAAACTAGCCCCCCAAACCAGAGCTGCCTCTTTGGAAGTCTCCCCATCATGCAGCATGACTTGATTTGACTAGAAAAATCAAAGGAATCACTTTGCCAAAATACATAGCTTATGCTGATAATAAATCAGAGTTGAAAGGGAGTGGAGGCAGAAAGTGTTAAAAAGAGGAAGCCACCTTGTTTAGTGGTGAGTAATGAGGACCAGGTAAAAGAATAATTGGAAAAGAAAAACAAAAATGATTCCAAATGACAGTAATTGCCAAAAATGTGCTCATGCTGAGTCCAAGTTTCAAAGGCTAAAGATGAGTAACAGGATGAAAGTCATTATCTTCTGTACAAGAATTAAATAAGAAAAAGCTCTACTTTATCTCTTTTCTTTAGCTATTAGCATTGGAAGTGGAGAAATATTCATGAGTTTTAAAAAGAGCCATTAAGAGGAAAATGATTCTAGATTTTTATATACTTTTCCTTAGTGCTTTAAATGATAATTTGTTTTGATTTAGAATTCTTTGATTTTTTATATACACACTATTGTGAAATTAAATATATTAACATTATTTTAATAATGACCTGTGTTTTAATTCTAGGCCTGTTATTAATAGTGGAATGTCATTGGGAAATGTAGTTAACCGTCTAAAATTTCTATCGCCACCTACAAATTAACAGTAGACGCACGTCCCTTCCCAAGGTTGTTTTAAATTTGACATTTGTAGGATAGCCAAAGCAAGGGAATTCCAGAAAAACATTTACTCTGCTTAATTGACTATATTAAAGCTTTGACGTTAGTATACTATACTAAAGCTTTCACTTTTGACTGTATGGATTACAACAAACTGTGGAAAGTTCTTAGATATGGGAATACCAGACCACCTTACCTGCCTCCTGAGAAACCCATATGCAGGACAAGAAGCAACAATAAGAACTGGTCATGGAACAACTGGTTCCAAATTGGGGGAGATGTACTTCAAGATTGTATATTGCCACCCTGCTTATTTAACTTACATGCAAAGTGCACCTTGCAAAATGCCAGGCCAGATGAAGCTCAAGTTGGAATCAAGACTGTTGGGAGAAATATCAATAACCTCAGATATGCAGATGGCATCACCCTTATGTCAGAAAGCAAGAAAGAACTGAAGAGTCTCTTGATGAAGGTAAGAGAGGAGAGTGAAAATGCTGGCTTAAAACTTGACATTCAAAAAACAAAGATCATGGCATCCAGTACCATAACTTCATGGCAAATAGAGGAGGAAACAATGAAAACGGTGACAGACTTTATTTTCTTGGGCTTCAAAATCACTGCAACCATGAAGTGGTCACTGCAACCATTAAATTAAAAGACACTTGCACATTGGAAGAACAGATGTGACAAACCTAGACAGCATATTAAAAAGCAGAGACATTACTTTGCCAACAAAGGTCTGTCTAGTCAAAGTTGTGGTTTTCCCAGTAGTCATGTGTGGTTGTGAGAGCTGGACCTGAAAGAAGTTGAGTGTGAAGAATTGATACTTTCAAACTGTGATGTTGGAGAAGACTCTTGAGAGTCCCTTGGACTGCAAGGAGATCAAACCAGTTAATTCTAAAGGAAATCAGTCCTGAATATTCATTGGAAAGAATGACGCTGAAGCTGAAGCTCCAATACTTGGCCACCTGATGTGATGATCCAACTCATTAGGAGAGACCCTGATGCTGGGAAAGATTGAAGGCAGGAGGAAAAGGGGACAACAGAGAATGAGATGGTTGGATGGCATCACTGATTCAATGGATGTGAGTTTGAGCAAGCTCTGGAAGATGGTAAAGGACAGGGGAGCCTGGTGTGCTGCAGTCCATGGGGTCACAAAGAATTGGGCATGAGTTAGTGATTGAACAAAAACGAAAACAAAAACATCTTTTTTTATTATCAAAAATACAATTAAATGAATAGACAAAAGTAAACNTTCAATGGATGTGAGTTTGAGCAAGCTCTGGAAGATGGTAAAGGACAGGGGAGCCTGGTGTGCTGCAGTCCATGGGGTCACAAAGAATTGGGCATGAGTTAGTGATTGAACAAAAACGAAAACAAAAACATCTTTTTTTATTATCAAAAATACAATTAAATGAATAGACAAAAGTAAACTAATTATCCAAAGGAAGGTATTATTTATAGATGGTGAAAAGATGCTTAAAGAAAATAACCCACAAAATCGCAGAGGCAGAGTGTAGTAGAAATGGAACTGAACTCAAATATTTTAAGGTTAATTTTATAATTTTCAACAGGTACATTTTTGTGAACTATTTGCTTAGTAGATAAATCATCACCCCAAAGTCATATCTGCATTATTCATATTTCCTGGAAGGAAATGTTCTCAGAGGGAAAAAAAAAAAAAAAAGCAGCTATAAAGGTTTAGGGAAAATCAGATTGGTGAAAAGGACTTCAAAAAAAAGTTATCACATTTCAAACAACTTGAAAGCTACATTCTAGAGATAAAATTTAAAGGTAACATTCAGAAAGTGTGCCTAGAGCCTGGGGGAGGTGAGTTATAATTCCAGAAAATAGACCTTACCTTCTCAGATATGCTTAGCTTCACATTTAGGTTTTTATGTTCATGAAAATGTGTGATATTGCCAAAGTTAATCCTTCTCAAGTTAAGAACAGATTTCATGTCATATGTGTTCATTTACTATCATTGTTCACTTACAATTTGGCAGTTGACTGTCACATGTTGACAAGCTGTTTCTGTCTTCTCTTTTTTGCTATGCATTTATATTTAAATTTAAAGAAATGGCATCTTTTTCCTAGGCAAACTTCAAGTTGCATACCATGAAATTGTTTTTTAGCTATAAAAATATAAATCACATTATTTAAATTGTCCTTCTATATCTCCCAGTCCTTGAAAAAGTGTTTTTGTACTCCTCTTGAGTTTTTCCTCAAATCTATAATTTTTTTTCCAATTTATTTATTTAAAAGTGTATCCAAGGTCCAGTATATGAGTAGAAACTGAGTCTAAAGTTTCTCTTTTGACCTTGTTGTTGAGTATTCTCTTTTCCAAAAGGACTCTTCCTTTTCCCCATTCTTCTGTCTTAGAAACAACTTAGATATGTGGCTCAGTGGGAAAGAATCCACCTGCAAATGCAAGTGACGCAGGAGACTTAGGCTTAATCCTGGGGTTGAGAAGCTCCCTGGAGGAAGATCCCATTTCCTAAAGGCAATCCATTCCAGTATTCTTGTCTGGTGCAGGAGCCTGGTTGGCTACCGTCATGGGGTCATTAAAAAGTCATAAGTGACTGAGCACACACATATTATTTATTATTACGATGATGTCCGATAAACCAATGTAGATATCCAGTGTTTTTTTTCTTTTTTTTTTCCCCAAACTTTACTAATCTATTGCTTAGAGAGCTCCTTTGGATAAAATTTTAAAGAAGAGTTCATTCATTATCTACTAGTTAATATCATGGATAAATACAATAATCGTTACTCTTTATCAATTATTGAGGTCCTACTGTGAGCCAAAATCTGTTATATACGTTGGTATATAATTGATTTAAATCTAGCAATATTCTAGGAAAGAACGCTTCATTGTCTCTAATATTTAGAAAAAATAAAGATTCAAAGAAGTACATTGGCTAATGTCACATGGATGGTAAGTATTTGAGCTAGGGTGAACTGAAACAGAAGATGCATGTCTTTCTGACATTCAGAGTTGTCAGAGCTTGCCAGTGCCTTTGTTGACTGTGCACCCCTAGAGCTGCTGGTTCTGTTAATCCTGTTCCTAATTCTATGTGTATCAGGCCTCTTGACTGCTACTATAACCTTGTCACTAATTATAAAAGTTTCAGCCTTCTGGATGTGAAGCGCCACTGCTTGGTCTTTCCTGCTGGTAATCGCTATCATCCCTGTTGCCATGATACAGCCAGTATGGTAATGGCCCTTTCCCCAATCTGCTCTGCCGCAGAGGGTCACAACTGAAATTCTCATGGCTATCGGGACCTCCCTGATCTACACTGACCTTAGCCAGCCCTTCAGTGAGCTCTGGGACAAATATGTCCTAACAAAGTTGTCCCTCGTGAGAATTAAAGGCAGGGGGTTAACACTAGTCCCACCAGCTATTAAATGTGGGCTATCTCAGGAAAGAATGTGACCTTGGGTGAAGCATCTCTCTACAGAGAAGAAAATCCTGAAGGATCCAAAGCCTGAGCAGTCTGGCACATAACAGTTGTATAATTATTATTTAACAAATTAATGAATGAGTAATACAACGAAGGCATGATAGGAAAGAACTTTCAGTAAACAGAATAGATTCATTAAATAATAATAAAACAAAATAGTAAAACAAAAAAGACAAAATTGCTATCTTCACCAGTACTTATTTCTGAACTGCTAATGTAAAGTCTCATAAAAATTTCCAAAGCAATTCAACCGTCGCTCATGTAATGACAAAACAAAGATTAAAATGGAACACAGTGAGTCATCTGAAAGCATATCCAGAACTCCACATCTGGCTACTCGGGACGCTTTCCATGCTGAACTCAGTGGAACCCTCCCTCATGGCGCTTTTGCTCAGCGTGGACACAGCTGTGTATTCTTCTGGAAAGTCCCAACTGTGAACATAAGATAGTGAAATCCTTATTTACAAACAAAATGCTAAGCTTCATGCCAGCACTTCTTAAAACTTCTAGGTGACACTTTAATTATTGAGAATTTNCTCAGTGGAACCCTCCCTCATGGCGCTTTTGCTCAGCGTGGACACAGCTGTGTATTCTTCTGGAAAGTCCCAACTGTGAACATAAGATAGTGAAATCCTTATTTACAAACAAAATGCTAAGCTTCATGCCAGCACTTCTTAAAACTTCTAGGTGACACTTTAATTATTGAGAATTTTCACAATTACAGTCATCCTCCTTTAGTTTCCTTTCATTGAGAAATGATTAGAGTGAAAAAAAAAAAAAAGCCAAATTAAGAATGGTCTCCATTTAAATCTTCTATTTGTATAGGATTTTGTTACTGAAAAATGACCTTTTTTTCCCCTAAATTCTAGGTCACTTTTGAAAGTTTGATTAACCAGCTTCATCAGCCTTGGAACTGGAAATGCATTTCTGGAAATGTGTCTCTACCATTGACCAGTGGTCATTCAGAAGGTTGGAAGAAATGAATGCTAATAAGATTCTCTGATTTAAAAAGGCAATTGGATCTTTCAAAGGATATTATGGATTACAGAAACACCGTTGAGTACTGGTGGTTGTATTCATTTTCTAGGATTGACAAAAAGTGAGGTTTCAAACAATAGAAATGCATTGTCTCACAGTTTGGGGTGCTTTGACTACAACATCAAGCTTTTAGCAGACTATGTTCTCTCTGAAGCCTCAAGGAGAAGACACTTCCTTGTCTCTTTCTCTTTTCTGGGGATTGCCAGCAATCCTCGGCATTCCCTGGCGTGTAGCTATGTCACTACAAGCAACGTAGTGGATAATAGAGCAAAGCCTGCCTTTCTTATCACATGACATTTTCTCCATGTGTCTGTCTGTCTAAATATTCCTCCTCTTATAAGGACACCAACGGATTATGACCTTCCGTAGTTCGACATTGACACTGAAGTCACTCAGTCATGTCCAGCTCTTTGCGACCCCGTGGACTGTAGCCTGCCAGGCTCCTCTGTCCATGGAATTTTCCAGGCAAGAGTACTGGAGTGGGTTGCCATTTCCTTCTCCAGGAGATCTTCCCAACCCAGGGATCGAACCCAGGTCTCCCGCACTGTAGGCAGACGCTTTACCATCTGAGCCACCAGGGAAGTCAGTTTCCATCATTTGGTATCCTCTAAATAGTGTTATCTTAACTCGACTGTATCTGCAGAGATCCTATTCCCAAATAAGGTCACAGTCTCAAGCCTAAGGATTAGGATTTCAACAGTTTAGACTAGGAGTAAGAGATACGACTGAATCCCCAACAGGCTATTCACATTCATAGCTCAAAGTCACATTTAATTCACAATCACTTCAATTCTTTCATGTTTTCGAAACACCTTTGCTTTTAGCCATGTTGTACAGTTTTACAGTCAAATAACTGTGCCATCTTATTCTGTCTTCTTTCTAAAAATAAAAAACGGGCTGTATATTTCAATGGAGAAACAAATTGTTGTATGGAAAGAAAACTCAGAAAGCTTTAAAACTGCAAGGAAAGAATATTCAAAAGCCTTCAGAAAGGCAATGTACGCATGCGTGCTAAGTCTCTTCAGTTGTGTCTGACTCTTTGTGACTCCCATGGACTGTAGCCTGCCAGACTCCTCTGTCCATGGGGTTCTCCATACATGAATATTGGAGTGGGTTGCCTTGCCCTCCTCCAGCGAATCATCCTGACCCAAGGATGAAACCTGGATCTTATGGGTCTCTTGCTTTGGTAGGCAGCTTCTTTACCACTAACACCACCTGGGAACCTCCAAAACTCTAATATTTATATGTAAAAGGTTTAATGTTTTAGCTTATTTACCATTTCATTCATTTATTCAACAATTATTTTTAACACACCTAAAACAACATAGAATTCCTCTCCCATGCTTTCAATCTAATTGAGAAAAATGATAATGAATTTTTAAATGAAAAGACATGCTAAATTACAAATTATAATTAAGTGGAAGGAAGAGCAGTGCAGATGGTAGAAATGGCAAGTGTAAAATCCTTTGGATAAGAAGTGCGTAGTATGCTTGGGGGTCTCAAAATGAGCTTCTAGAGGCAGAAGAGGCTGGGGTCAGCCTTGGAAGGATAGACAGGTAGGCCAACAGATAACATCTGCGATCTAACAAAGCTGAGATCACGGAAGCTAAAGAGGAGCATAGCATGTGAAAATGATAGCATAGGAAGTATTATGAAGCCATGTAGGTTTCTTTAAAAGTAACACTTGTGTTTACCATAATGAAAGCACATATTGCAAGTACGTTTCCATTATGCCAATCCAGGAATGTTTCTAGCAGTGTTCTTTGTTAAACACAAATGTGAAAACATAGAAAATATCAGTTTCTGCTCCCTTTTCCTCTCAAAGAGCAGAGACCAATAAATATATTTTATTCATCTGTATTCTTTAATATCCTAAAACTCTTGTAAATTCCTAGATGATAAGAGCACAAGGATCTTCTTTGGCCCTAAGAGTTGGTTTTTGAACCTGTTTCCAGAAAGAGGACTCCAAATCCTTTGGAATTTCCAGGGTAAAAGGAGTATCTTTTACTCTAATGATATGACATTTGGTGGACTCTTGGAAAGCTTCAGGATGTGGACTGGTCACCAGAAGAAGCAAACTGTGATTAGAAAATGGAAACTTTCATCCCCACCCCATTGTCCAGGAAGAAAAGAGGGACTGAAGATTGAGACAATACTTGATCATGACTATACAGTGAGGCTTCCATAAAAATCCTCAAAGTATGGGTCTGGGAGGGTTTCCAGGTAGCTGAACACGAGGAAGTTCAGAGAGGTTGGCACACCCAAAGAGAGCATGGAAGAAGCCCCTTCTGCTTCCCCTGTACCATGTCTTACATTTCTCTTCATTTGGCTGTACAGCTGTATTCTTTAATATCCTTTTTGTAAAATGCACTTATTTATTTTTGGCTGTTCTGGGTCTTTGTTGCTGCGAGGGCTTTTCCCTAGTAGAGGCAAATGGAGTTACTCTCCGGTTAAGGTGTTTAGGCTAATTATGGTGGCTTCTTTTGTTGCTGAGCACGGACCCATGGCTCGTGGGCTTAGCCGTTGAAGCTCCCAGGCTCTAGAACACAGACTCAATATTTGTGATGCATGGTGTTAGCTGTTCTGAAGCACGTGGGATCTTCCCAGACCAGGAATCGAAACTCTATCTCCTGAATTGGCAGGTGGATTCTTTACCACCAAACCACCAGTGAAGACCCTTTACTATATTTTATAACAAAGAAGTAGATGTGCTCCCTTGGATTCTCTGAGTACTTCTATTGAATTATTAAACCCGAGGAGGGGGGTTATGAAGCCCTGATTTATAGCCAGTCAGTCAGAGGTAGAATGGACAGCAGGGACTGGTGATCTGTGTCTGAAGGAAGAGCAGTTCTGTGGGACTGAGTGCTTTAACTTAGGGATCCAAGGCTACCTACAGACAGTAAATGTCAGAATAGTTGATGTGGAAAACCCATCCATCTGGTGTCATGAATGTGAAAGTAAGCTGTGTCTTTCTGAAACAACAAAGTAGAAAAATACCATCAGGCAAGTGAGCATATATATTCTACAGTTAGCTGCTAGAATCACTTATATCATAGAAGTCATTTTTATTTATTTTTAGACGAGTATAGATATATACAAATAAAAGTTGTCATGATGAAGTTAATCTACTTAGTTTTACACATTTCTCAGTTTAGTTCCTAAGTCTCAGAATTGTAATGGACTTGTTTTTATGTTTATTGTAACCACATTTCATTATTTGTAGATGAGAATTCTAGGCTTCTACAAGTTAAAGGAGTTTCAAAAGGTTATAAAGATTGGTGCTAGGCAATATGTCACTTTTGAATAAATTAGAGAAAGAAAAAAGAAAATCAAAACAAAACATCTTTTTTTTTTTATTTTCTGGGAGGTTACAGACAGAGGGATGTGTGGAGCTGAAATCTCACATACCCTCCACTCACTAAGCCACCTCTCCCCGTGTGAGACTGAACTTTGTATCCTCATTTGGGACATAGCTTACCTATGTGAGTGTTCCTGAGCAGAAAGAAAATGAGAACCCAAGTTTTCTGATGCGCATCCAAATAACTCCACAATTTCTGTGACTACGCTTCTAAAAATATTTTTCACAGAGAAACAGAATGACAATGATACTGATACAGTAACTAAAATTTTTCTAACTGCTTTGTTCAATTTTTTCAAAACAAAAATATAATTATTTCAGTTCATACTACTAATTAACACAGACATTCATGTCTGCACACAGTCCTTTGGCAAGTTCTGGGAATCCCAGTACTGTCATAAATGATGAATAAAATGTGAATGACTAAGTCTTCTGAGAAACGTGGGAGAGACTGTGCAACTGAGACCTAGAACAGAACTCTCAGCACATAACTCTGTCCAAACTCTGAACTAAGAGATTGGACCAAACTTTAACATGGTTTCTAGCAGCCTGAGTCCAAGTTGTTTGGACAAGCCTGGGACTTTTGGAGTTCCTACCTGAAAAAGCATTGTCAAAAGAATTTCATGCTGGGTCTGGTCAACACCTGATGAAAACCCCTTACCTTCCTTTCTTATCACTTACTAAGAAGGTATTACAATTGTGGATTCTTCCCCTATCCCTTTGAGGTATTATGTATTTTCTACAACTCAAGAAGGATAAGACTTCTGTCTCCAGGTCTCTGTGAAAGGAAGCAATCCTAAATTAGGTAACTGACAGCTAGCAGACACAGCTGACTAAATCAGTATTCATATCAATCAATCCTTTGTAATTTTTCACTTCCTTGAGTCTAAATCAGCACTCTCTCCTCCTTCTCTCTACTCCATCCTTCTTCCTTTAAAATGCCAGTCATATCTATGCAAAGCAGAATGGAGGTCAGCTTTCTCCTACTGTTAGTAGTTACTGAATAAAATCTGTTCTCACCACTTTATAAAATGTTTGATTTTTTTTTTCCTTTTTGACACATCTAATAACTTTCAGAAGGAAGTATACATCCTGCAAAATGCATAATTTAACCATCCCAGCAACGTATGATAGAAGCAGAAGGAAGATACAATAAACCACGTGGTTGCTAGGGAGCCCATGGCTAGCATGAAATGAGTGCTTTTCCACAAAGGGATGCTCTGTTTTTGAATAAGGCTGATGAGCAATCAGATCCTCACATTTGGGAAGGCTGAACACAGACGCAGCAAAGAGAGGGGCCCTGCATGTGGAACTGTAGAAAGAGAAGGTGGTACGTTGAGATGGGAAAGGAAGAGGCGATTAAACAGGGAAAATGGAAACCCAGAAAAAGAAGAGACCATGAGCGCTGAAGAAAAAAAAGGGAAATGATAGAAATGATAGTCAATTGTGAGTAGAAAGGAAACACAGGCAGGGAAAGCAATCAAGAAGGAGTGGGGAGAGGAGGCGCACATTTGTCTAGCAGAACTCCTTTATGTACTGAGGTGAAGCCCCAGGAAGTCTTCCAAGGGCTCAGGACACACACTTCTCAGTCTTATCACTTCTCCATCTATTCTGATAATATCTTCTCCGTTAACCAAAGGAAACTGGATGATTTTAAGACTTGCCCCTGACAGAGACTAATTAACACCCTTAGAATTTAAAGAAATAAATCTCTTGCCCTAAAGGACTTCTCAGGTTAATGAGTGAGAAATTATTAATCTTATCGATAGATAAGTTCAATTGGAATCTCTGGTCACTTTAGCAATTTTGCTCTTTAAGGAACCAAGTTCTCAATTCTAATATATTTGTCAGAATGGCTAGAGAGTAATAGATGATTTGAAGTGGGGTAGATAGGAGGCCTGGTTGATTATGCAAAGCAGCTCATAGCTCATGTAAAAGGTCAGTCTCACAACAATTATACAGTCTCTTTTTATAGCCTTCATGCTTTATTGCTGACTTTAAAATTTAGACAAGAGCATATGGCAATGACTGAGGTATGGAGATTCCATAATTTGATCATTTGCTTGCTTGTCTAATCCAGCCGAATTTTTGGAAAGCAATCATTTTAATTGTCCATCAGTCAAAACAGAGAGTACCAATTCTAAATAAAATGTTGAATTGCTTGAGATAAGTCTTCAGTATTCTTTTGTATTTTTTAATCCCTTTTATGTCTCAAAATAAAGGCCTCAAATTTCCTCAAGGTGATTGCCTCAAGTCTGAACTTCCCAGTTTCTTGTAATGAAACCCATTGTCTTATTCTTTATTCTTTTGGAAGGTAAATCGCTGATCAATGTCAGCCTTGAATAAATCTTGAAATTTTCATGGAGATAATCTTTTCAGACAGGTATATTGCTTTGTAAGTGACCTTGAAAATCCTAAATCAAAGGAATAATAGTGGGAACTTAAACCACTATTAGATGTTGTTCACCAGGATTTAAATACATCAGGCTAGGTAATACTTGAAGAGCTTGAAAAATCATATCCAGAAACGCAGCCTCATGTGTCCTTTGACTACAACAAACAAATTTTACCTTTTGATTTCTGTGAAAGGCATTTCTACAAGTATTGTCCTATTATTATTATGGCCAAAATTAATGAAAATACATTTCTATTGTTCATTTTATCACTAATTATATTTCACCCATGAGTTTTAGCATGATAATTTCTTTTTTTTTTTTTAGCTCCAATTTTATAAAATGTAAAATTGAGGTACAAAAGAGGCCAAAATTTTTTTGGAGGTTATACAATTAAAAGTTAGATCTGTGAAGCCAACTTCTACTTTTCTGCTACTTATGCCAGTAGGAGCTTTATCAGGGCACAATAACTTCTCTCGGCTTCAAATTAATGATCTAATAAAATAGAAACTCTACTCTCCTTTTGTAAGAGCAAACAGAAGCTGTTCTGTAGAAGAGAGATAGGCGAAACAAAAGACTGTATTTTATTTACTTTCAATTTTCTTCAGATACAATGGATAAGAAAGACAAGTGTATTGCTACAAATAACTGTATATGTTTTAAAGAGTCAATGAATTTTGCAAACAATTAATATCGGGCTGGCCAAAAGGTTCATTTCGGTTTTTCCATTAGATGTTGTGGGAAAATCTGAATAAACTTTTTGGCCAATCTAATACTTCGATTATTGACGACTGAAATCTACTCAGTGAATGCATACAGAGCAATAAAGTAGAAATCTGAAGCAAGGCCTCAAGGTGAGACCAATCTAACCTGTATTACCCCAGAGTTTTCATGGAGACATTAATATTGCTTTCAGGTTATTAAGCATGTTTACATAAATATTTATTTTTTCCTTATACTTGTGATGAGGGAGCATAAGTGAGGCAGAGATTTGAGTATTCTATTGCAGATGCAGAAGTGCACTAAAGGCTGAAACACTGATTCAGTCAGGTCATATCAGAGACGGGGAGAACTCTGATCTCCAGACTAGAAGATTAGCCTTCTTTCTAGGAGCTCATCTAGAGAAAAGTGAGACTCAGTTAAGGGTGACCCAGGAACCTGCCCCTGAGGCTCACACCTGAAAGTTGCTGCCTTCCAAGTATAAAGGGGCCCAATATACATCTACACATTCCTTTCTCTTGGAATCAGAACCAGTTTGAAATGGCTTCCAGCTATCACCTCTGATTCTATTGCTCCAGCCAGATGCCATTCTCTGCCTCTATTGATGATTGCATTCTTTATGAGTCGCAAAATAAAAGAAGGCCTCTTGGGGGAAGCTGTGATGTGCTACTCAGATACCTACCCTACAATGCAGCAGTTTAAGTCCTGGCTCTCTCCCTTGGGACAGTTACGAAGGATTATTTCATCTTTTGGATCCCCTCTAGGGTTTGCTGAAGCTTCCCTTGAGGCACTACACTCAACTCCTTTCGCTCACCCTTCCTCCCCCCTTGTTGTTCTCAAGAGTCCTCCCTAATAACCTCCCTGTGTACTCTGAGTCTCCCTGTCTCAGGACCCAACTTGTGGCAGAACAGGGGAGACCAGGGGGCAGTGAGCCAAGGCAGCTCATCCATAATTAAATTCTGCAAGTCACTTGATCTTTTCGGGTCTACATGTTTTTATTCAGCAATGCACATCAAATGATGTCTAATTTTCAGTAGTCAAAAAGAGTTTCAAAATCTTACATTCTGTACTATGAGCAGCACTAACTTCTAGCAAACTGAGTAATATACCTACCCTCTGCTTTATTTGGGCCAGGGAGCTGGGGAAGCAGGGAGGTAATGGAGACTTTATTGTTTCCTTTTCCTCGTCCTCTCTCTGGTTTCCCCCTGGTCTGGTTTCCGTAGATTTGGTTTTTAGCAAACCATAGCCTGTCTATTCTTGTCTCTGTCTTTCCCAATCTCACTCAACCAGCAGCCTGAGTGCTCAGTGACAGACTAGGTGTCAGCCAGCCCACAACCCATTCTGCATAAACCAGTGTTACACTGAGTGCTCTAGTCTTGGCTTGGGTAATGTAGATCAGAGGAGTCTCAACAACCCAATTCTGCATGTGGGCTGTTCAGTTTGGCACTTGAGAGTCCACATACTTTTCATTTTTATCTTTTCCCTATTCCTTCTCCTATATCCACGCTCCTGGGTTTCTGCCTTTGCTCCTATGAATTACAGTCTATTTTCCCTTAAGAATAAAGTTTTATTATAAATTCTAATTTAGTTGTCTGGGGTCATAATGTAACTCTACCGAAAAGCACCATTTACTTGAAGAAGGGTTTCTGCTTTCAAACTCCATTTAACTGTACAAAATTTAGTTAGTTGTTTAGATTTGGTGAAATATGAGTATGGAGCATGCTGAAAAATGTTCTAATGTGAAGAATAATAGAAACCATAGACCCGATTTTGAGGCTTATCTTTGAGTAGAAGCTGTTATTGCATTCGCCCCACCTACCAGCTCAGACTCACATAGCTTTTATCCCTGGTGATACCATGATTTAGATAGCTGACCTCTTCCCCATGATAGAGGATTTCTACAGTATTTTTAGTTTATATGAGTTCTCTTCCCATGTTTCTAGTTAATTTTTATAACATTTCATAAAAATAAATAATGTGTATTAGGTCATCATAATATACTATTCATATCATTAACATATTGATGTTTTCACATATTTCATTACAAAATATAAATGATTGGTATGACTTTCATCAAAAGGTTTTCATCTTCGTTGGTAGTATTTCCAGAATAATGTCAGTTAAAGAAAGAGTAACATTGCAAGACACGGGGTTTGCTGCCTACCCTGGACCAGCATAAGATTACAGTGTGAAAAAGGAAGACGAATAACATGTAGATGCTCAGAGAACTACATGTGGGGAAAATGAAAACCTTTGGGTTTTTAGCCCAAATACAAACAATCACTAATCAAAACAATATATTTGCATTCAACCAATAATACTAGAGTTTAGCTTATTGTAATATGAGGAATGGATGCACTTATAGTTAGGAAGAAAGAATATAAATTAATGTGGCTTCATTTTGTAGGGATGGGTTAAGACAAACCAGTTAGTAATACAGACAAGTTTTCTTTGATCTTCTGAAAATGTGGGTCAACAGTTTTAAGCAATGCTGGAGAAAAGATAACTTAACACTGGCATGTGTTGGCACTTCCATGACTTCAGCTCACAGATAAGGCTGAATTTAGAGAGAATAAACATTTCTCCTTTCATATGATCTATCTGCTTCTAAAAGATGACTAGAAATATGAGAACATTTGTGAGATATGGGTGATTGCTGAAAAAATGTTACCAATAATCCCATTTCTTGTCTTAGAAAATGAAAGACAGAGTGAATACTCTGTCAGTACTGATTTAGGTGCATCCATTAGTTTGATCCAAGCCTTTGTCCCTTTTGCAAAGAGGCTAATCCTCAGAGGGAGATGCTCGAGTGTATGATGGGAGTGGATAATCAGACATTGTTCATCCTGACATTTGGGGGGAGGAAAGTATAATGTTGACTTTAATCCAGACTCCATCCTTGAGAAAGTCACACTTTGCATAATTCCACAGGCTGGAACAAGGGAGCATAAGTAACTCTTGGCTTTTTCAATACTTTGTGACTACTCACTGGAGACAGATAAACATTTTCTGTACAACAACCACANTATTTATTTAGAGACTTTTCAGAGAAAAACTGATAGGAAGACAGTGAGATTCCCAATTTATCTCTTGCCCCCATACATATTAGTACATAGCCTCCCCTATCATCAGTATCCCCTACCAGAGTGGTACAGTTGTCACTATTGATGAAAATTCACAAAAATATCATATCACCCAAAATCCATAGTTGATATTATGTTTCACTCTTGGTGCTATGCATTGTATAGTTTTGGACAAATATATAATAATGTGCACTTATCATTATTGAATCATAGAATATTTTCACTATCCTAAAAATTTTCTGTGATCTGCTTACTCATTCTTTACTCACTCATGATCCCTGAAAGCCTCTGATCTTCTTACTGTCTCTGTATTTCTGCCTTTTACAAAATGTCATGTAGTTGGAATCATATAGTACGTAACCTTTTCCGTTGACATTTTTCATTGAGTGAAGTGAAGTGAAAGTTGCTCAGTTGTGTCAAACACTATACAGTCCATGGAATTCTCCAGGCCAAAATATTGCAGTGTGCCTGTTCCTTCTCCAGGGGGTCTTCTTGACCCAGGAATTGAACTGGGGTCTCCTGCATTGCAGGCAAATTCTTTACTAGCTTAGCCACAGGAATAATATGCATTTAAGTTTACTTCATGTCTTTTCATTATTTAAGTTCGTTTATTTTTAGTATTGAATAATATTCCATTGTTTAATGTACCACTGTCTGTTTATTCACTGGGAAAACATACTGGTTGCCTCCAGATTTTGATAATTATGAATAAAGCTGCTATAAACATCCACGTGTGGGTTTTTGTATGACTGTAAATTTTCAGCTCCTTTGATTAAATGCCTAACATGCAATTGCTGAGTTATATGGTAAGAATGTGTTTAGTTTTTTAAGAAACCACTGAACTATCTTTCAAAGTGGGTGTACCATTTTGTATTTTTACCAACAGTGAATGAGAGTTGCTATTGCCCTGTATCTTCGCTAATATTTGATGTTTTTAACAGTGTTCTGAATTTTGGCCATTCTAACAATCAATCGTGTAATAGTATCCGGTTGTCATTTTAATTTTCATTTCCCTGATGACATATGATATGGGGCAAATTTTCATAGGTTTACTTGATGTTTATATATTTTCTGTGGTGAAGAGTCTGTTAAGGTCTTTGGCACAATTTATAATCATGCTGTTTTATATCTTATTGTTGAGCTTTAAGAGTTCTTTGCATATTTGAATAATAGTCCATCAGATCTCTTTTTTTGCAAACATATTTAACCAGTCTGTAGCTATTCTTCTCATTCTCTTGACATTATCTTTGCAGAATAGAAGTTTTAAAAAATTAATCAAATTCAGCCTATTCTGTTTTTCATGGATTGTAACTTTGGCATTGTATCTAAAAAGTTATCCTCAAATTCAAAGTCATTTACATTTTCCCCTACATTATCTTCTAAGAATTTTATAGTTTTGCATTTTAACTTAGGCTTGGGATTAATTTTGAGTTAATTGTTGTGAAGAGCGTAAGATCTTCCTCTGGATTCACTTATTTTTTGCATGTGGATCTCTGTTGTTCCTGTGCCATTTCTTGAAAAGACTATCTTATATGTATGGCTTTTGCACATTTTTCAAATAATGGTCCACTCCATTTGTGTGTGTGCTAAGTCTCTTCAGTTGTGTTTGACTCTTTGTGACTCTAGCCCACCAGGTTCTTCTGTCTATGGGATTCTCCAGGCAAAAATACTGGATTGGGTCACCATGCCCTTTCCCAGGGGATCTCCCCAGCCCAGGGATGAAACTCACACCTCTTATATCTCCTGAACTGGTAAGCAGGTTCTTTACCACTAGTGCCAGCTGGGTAATTCCATCATTCTATTTATTTTTAGTCTATTTATGGGCTCTCTGGTCTTTTCCATTTAATCTTTTTGTCTACTTTTTCATCAATATGATGTTGTTTTAATTACTGTGGCTTTTTAGTAAGTCTTGAGGTCAGGTAGCATAAGTTTCCAACCATATTCTTCTCTTTATAAATCAAGTTGGAAAGTATTAGTATCTTGACATTATTGAGTATTCCTATAAATGAAAAGGAATATCTATCCAGTGATTTGGTCCTTCTTTGAGTTTTTCCATATGAGTTTCCTCATATACATCTTGTACATGGTTAGATTTTTACCTAGGTATTTCATCTTGTGGATAGTAAGCAGTATTGTTTACAATTTCAAATACCATATAGTCATTGCAGTTATGTAAGGTATTTATTGACTTTCATATGTTAGCCTTTAATCTCACAAATTTTCTATAATCAATTATTATAAAAGTTTTCTTTTTTGCTAATTCTTTTCCTATGTATTCAATCAGTTCATCTATGAATAAAGACAGTTTTATATCTTTCTTCTCCATCTGCATACATGTTCTTTCCTTTCTGGTCTCATAGCATTAACTAGAACTCCAAGTAAGGTGTTAAAAAGACAACGGTGAGAGGTAACACCCTTTCTTTGTCCCTGATCTTAAGGAGAAGGCTTCTAGTTTCTCCCCATTAAGAATGATATAGGCTCTAGGTTTTTTGCAGTTATTCTCTCTCAACTTGAGGAAGTTCCCTTCTAGTCCTACTTTTCTGAGATATTTTATCATGAATGGGTGTTGGTGTTTGTTGAATAGCTTTTCTGAGTCTATTAATATAATCTTTAGATTATTGATGCAGTGAATTGTATCAGTTGCTTTTCATATGTTGAACCAGCTTTGCATTGGTTGCTGTTGTTTAGTTGCTAAGTCATGTCTGCCTCGTTGTGACCCCATTGGCTGCAGCACACCAGCTTGGCAATGAAATACTAATGGGTTGTGGCAGACAATTCTTTTTATACTTTGTTAGTTTTTTTTTTAGCTGATATTTTGTTGAGGACTCTTACATCTATGCTCATGAGAGAGATTGGTCCAAACTTTTCTCTTCTTGTAATATCTTTTTTGTGTTGGTATTTGGGTGATGCTCTCTTTTTTTTTCTTTTTTTCTTTTTTTTAATGGACTTCTTTGGTGGCTCAGATGGAAAAGAATTCACCCTTCGGTTCAATACCTGAGTAGGGAAGGTCCCCTGGAGAAGGGATAGACTACCTTCTCCAGTATTCTTTGGCTTCCTTGATGGCTCAGACAGTAAAGAATCTGCCTGCAATGTGGGAGATCTGGGTTTGAACCCTGGGTTGGGAAGATCCCCTGGAGAAGGGAATGGCAACCCACTCCAGTATTCTAGCCTGGAGAATCCCATGGACGGAGGAGCCTGGCAGGCTACAGTTGATGGGCTCACAAAGAATCGGACATAACTGAGTGACTTTCACTTCACTAGTTTAGCTAACGGCTTATCAATTTTATTGATCTTTATTAAGAAGAAATTTTTTGTTCAGATAATTTTTAATTGGATTTCCTGTTCTCAGATTTGTTCATTTCTGCTCAAATTTGAATATTTTCTTTTTTCATATGCTCACTTTAGACATAGATTGTTCTTCTTTTCCTGGGTTTCTAAGGTGAAAGCTTAGATGATTGATTTCAGATTTTTCTGGTTTTCTAGTACATATTTTCAATAATAGACAATCCTCACTCATCATGTTTTTGCTTCATNATGGACGGAGGAGCCTGGCAGGCTACAGTTGATGGGCTCACAAAGAATCGGACATAACTGAGTGACTTTCACTTCACTAGTTTAGCTAACGGCTTATCAATTTTATTGATCTTTATTAAGAAGAAATTTTTTGTTCAGATAATTTTTAATTGGATTTCCTGTTCTCAGATTTGTTCATTTCTGCTCAAATTTGAATATTTTCTTTTTTCATATGCTCACTTTAGACATAGATTGTTCTTCTTTTCCTGGGTTTCTAAGGTGAAAGCTTAGATGATTGATTTCAGATTTTTCTGGTTTTCTAGTACATATTTTCAATAATAGACAATCCTCACTCATCATGTTTTTGCTTCATTCCACAAATTTTGGTAAATTGTATTTTTATTTACTTTGAAATATTTAAATTATCATCTTGATTTTTCCTTTGACCTATGTGTTATTTAGAACTGTACTGTTTAATTTTCTTGCATTGGGGATTGTCCATTTATTCTATTTTTCATTTCTAATTTAATTTCATAGGTATAAAAACAGACATTATATGGTATTTATCATTTTAAATTAATTAAGGTATGTTTCATGGCCCAGAATGTATTGTACTTTCATGAATGTTCAAGGGGGCCTGAGATAATGTGTATTATTTTGGATTAAATAGATTATAGATGGCAATTAAATTGAGTTGATTGACAGTGTTGTTGATTCCAATTATGTACTTACTGATTTTCTGCCTGATAGACTTGGCCATTTCTAACAGAGGAGTTTTAAGCCTCTGTTGAACTCTCCTGCCACAATAGTCGGCTCATCTATTACTGTTTGCAGTTCTACTAGTTTTTACTTCTCATATTTTGATATTTCCTTGCAAAGCATATCCACATTAAGGATTGTTAAGCCATATTGAAAAATTGAGTCCTTTATTATTATATAAAACTCCTTTTTTTTTTCCCTGATAATTTTTTTTTCTTAAAGCCTGCTCTCTTTGAACTGTGGTGCTGGAGAAGACTCCAGAAAGTCCCTTTGACAGCAAGGAGATCAAATCAGTCAAACACAAGGGAAATCAACCTTGAATATTCATTGAAAGGACTGATGCTGAAACTGAAGCTCCAGTATTTTGGTTATCTAATTTGAACAGCAGGCTCATTAGAAAAGTCCCTCATGCTGGAAAAGATTAAGGGCAGAAGAAGAGGGTGTCAGAAGATATGTCTGGATGACATCATTGATGCAAAGGACATGAACTTGGGCAAACGTCAGAAGACCACAAGGGACAGGGAGGCCTGGTGTGCTGCAGTCCATGAGGTCACAAAGAGTCAGACATGACTGGAATCCATTCAGACCAGTTCAGTCACTCAGTGGTGTCTGACTCTTTGGGACTCCATGGATTGCAGCATACCAGGCTTTCTTGTCCACAACCAACTTCTGGAGTTTACTCAAACTCATGTCCATAGCATTGGTGATGTCGTCCAACCATCTCATTCTCTGTTGTCCTGTTCTCCTCCAACCTTCAATCTTTCTCAGCATCAAGGTCTTTTCACACGGTCATTTCTTCATATCAGGTGGCCAAAATACTGGAGTTTCAGATTCAGCATCAGTCCTTTCAACAAATATTGAGGACTGATTTCCTTTAGAATGGATGAGCTGGATCTTCTTGCTGTCCACGGGACTCTCAAGAGTCTTCTCCAACACCACAGTTCAAAAGCATCAGTTCTGTGCTCAGCTTTCTTTATAGTCCAACTCTCACATCCATACATGACCACTGGAAAAACCATAGCCTTGAGGAGACAGACCTTTTTTGGCAAAGTAATGTCCCTGGTTTTTAATACGCTGTNTGGGTCGGGAAGATCCCCTGGAAAAGAAAATGACAGCCTGCTCCAGGGTTCTTTCCTGGGAAATCCCATGGACAGAGGAGCCTGGCAGGCTACAATTCATGGGGTTATAAAAGAGTGGGACAGGACTGATTAACTGAGCACACACACACAGAAAGACACAAGGTGCCTTTGCCATTATGGGGAAGAAAGCAGATCAAGACATACCTATGGAAAAGAGAGACTACAGACTTAGGCAAAGAAGAAGTGAGGCACAGTCATGATAGCACACACATGATTTTCTCGGTTGATCCCTTTGGTTATGGGAAGTGAATGAAGACTGTGAAGCAGAGAATAAAGTGATCATTTTGAGTTTTAGAAATATAATTCTTGTGCGAGGGTTTAATGATGAATATTTGGAGATAGTAAAATGTTCAGAACCTTTTAAATAGCTTTTAAACATAATGTATTTAAAAGACAGTAAAACATAAGGCGGCCAAAAACTTTGGCTAAGAACAGAAAATGTCTGCTTATTATTGCGGTTTATCTGTGTGGCCAGTTAGGGCACCTCTGATGTAGGATGCCTTTGGTTAATTGTGAATTACAACAAAGCAGGAGACTCGCTAATTTTGTCTACATGTAAATAAGAACAGATTAGTTATGAATTATTTAGAACATATAAACAATATAATGACTAATTACAGAACACCTTCAAGCTTAGAAAGCAAATGTGTACAAATAGATGAAAAGTGGTAAAGAATCTGCCTGCCAATGCAAGAGACATGGGTTCAATCCTTGGATCAAGAAGATCTCCTGCAGAAGGAAATGGAAATTCACTTCAGTATTCTTGCCTGGAGAATTCCATGGACGGGGGAGCCTAGTGGTCTACAGTCAATGGACTCACCCAGAGTGGACCATGACTTAGCAACTAAATAGCAGCGGTATGTTTAACATCACATGTATCTTGTGCTGGTATGGGTAATCCTTCTAACTGGCATGAACATTGTAGAGGTTTTCATTCGTATACATACCATCATACTTTCAGTGCATATATGTGTATCCACAGAAAATAATGCTTTTTTATTCAATAGTATATATTATGATATTTACATGGTGCTCAATGTAGCTCTAATGCGTTCATTTGAACTTGTGTATACTATTCTCCATTTCATGAGTACATAGAATATATATTTACTATTCTCTTGGTTTTAGCTATTCACAATTTATAAGGTTTCACTTTTACACATACAGTTATTAAGAACAATCATATACATGCTAACTGATGCAATGCTCCAGAATGTTTGGCTCTGTATTTTTGTCAGAAGTTGATGTCATCACACTTTTAAGTGCTCATCAACATCTCATGTGTAAAAGAAAGAGTATGTCTTTTCATTATTGATCTGTAAAAAACTTTAATTTTACTCAGTTCCCATCAAAATGAACAGCTCACACTGGAAAGACCATACTCCCTAAAATCTGGTGGAAATTTATCACTTAATTAATGTGTCTAGCAAAACACCTTTCATATTCCTTTTTATTTTTTTGTGAAAGGAAAACTCCAGAGGTGGTTGAATGTAGAATTTATCTAGGCTATTACTGTATAATTCATATAATAAAAATT
This sequence comes from Neotragus moschatus, assembly GCA_006410615.1. Lineage (NCBI taxonomy): Eukaryota > Metazoa > Chordata > Mammalia > Artiodactyla > Bovidae > Neotragus > Neotragus moschatus. The sequence goes on from SJYA01001462.1 coordinate 350,571, forward strand.
TGGATTCATCCTTGTTAAGAAAAAGTAATATAGCTCTAGGATTTATTTAATGGGAATGTTTATTTTTCAAATACCCACTTTAAGCTATTAAACAAATGTCAATTTATCCTACTATAAAATGTGATATATATTTTTGTAGTGAGCTTCAGATTAATATTTTTTGACAAAAACCTCAATGTTAAACATGATTAAACTCTAAATGAGAAAGTGGTAGTGCAAGTAACAGCAAATTTCTGTATACAGATCATGTATCAGCCCTAAATTAGGACCATAATGGGGATCTTAGTTATGTAAGGCACGTATTGTTATGTAAGACACTGCTGCTCTTGTGACTGTCCTTTGTCCACTCTGTTTTATACTCTCAAGTTCTTTTTTGTTTTAATTTTTAAAATGATTCAATGACTACTTGAAACATATTGTTCTACTCTTATCTTAACCTTTTGCTACTGACAGTACAGTTAATTTGGGAGTTTTATGTGTATGTGCTGTCTTATTTTAAGTAATGTATTATGATGGCTTTAGAATCTGCAACATCCCATGCTTATGCAAAAGATATAAAAATATGCCAGACAGCTTTGGTTGAAAATAGGCACTCATTTTTTGGGAGGTTGGGTTTTTGAGTTTTGTTATTGTTTTTTTTTTTTTTCCTAGCAAGAAGAGTTGTCTGGGGAACAAGGCACAGAGTCAAAGGAGAAAGAGAATGCACGTGAAAGTCACATGACTTACCATCTGAGTTACCTGTGGCAAATAATTAGCTATGGTAACCACTATTGCTTTTCTGAAAATAAGAATGATGCTCACTTCACAAAGTTTCACTATGTTTCTTCAGGGTCTTTTTGATGAGTGTTCTAGTCAGCATATCAATACCATGCAAACTAAAGTTGTCAATAACAAATGACATAAAATAACAAATTTGTAGCATGTCACACAAGACGCTTTTGAGTGCAAAGTATTTTCCTACAACAGAAATTTATAAATTACTACGCATTAAACAGTTTTCTAGATGCCAAAGATCTGGCAGTGTTTTGTACTTTCATGTCCATACAATTTAGACCAAAATTTATTACATAAATTCTGAATCATCTGAACAATCTGGACATAAGCTCGTGTAATTATCCTGGTTAATTCATATTTTTTGTTTGATTTGTATTAGATATAAATATTAAGAATACTAATTTTATTGGCACAGGTCAATAATAGATATAAAGGTAAGTATATATTGATGGTTAACTAAGTGAGTTCACAAAGTTTGATTCCAATCCCATCACTTCATGGCAAACAGAAGGAGAAACAAATGGAATTTGTAACAGATTTTATTTTCCTGGGCTCCAAAATCACTGTGGATAGTGATTGCAGCCTTGAAATTAAAAGACATTTGCTCCTTGAAAGGAAAACCATGACAAACCTAGACAGTGTATTAAAAAACAGAGATAGCACTTTGTCAACAAAGGTCAGTGTACTTAAAGCTATGACTTTCCAGTAGTCATGTATGGATGTGAGAACTGGGGCATAAAGAAGGCTGAAGACTGAACAATTGATTCTTTTGAATTGTGGTGCTGGAGAAGACTCTTGAGAGTTCCTTAGACTGCAAGGAGATCAAACCAGTCAATCCTAGAGAAAATTAACCCTGAATATTCATTGGAAGGACTGATGTTGAAGCTGAACTTCTAATACTTTGGCTATCTGATACAAAGAACCAACTCATTGGAAAAGACCCTTAAGCTGAGAAAGATGTGAAAGTAAAAAGAGAAGAGGACTGTAGAGAATGGGATGGTAAATTAGCATCACAGACTCAGTGGACATGAATTTGAGCAAATTGCAGAAGATAGTGAAGGACAGGACAGTCTGGCATGCTGCAGCCCATAGGGTCACAAAGAGTCAGACACAGGTTAGCGACTGAGCAATAACAAAAACTCTTCTTTTTTTTTTTTTTTTTTTGGGAGAG
>SJYA01001462.1:352621-423493 GCA_006410615.1 Neotragus moschatus
AAAAAAAAATTTCTTTTTTTTTTTTTTTTTTTTTTGGCAAGAGTTTGAAAAAAAAAATGTGTGTGTGTGGTAGAAAAACTGTTTCCTATAGCATAAGCCAAAATGGACATAATCCAAACAGCTAGGCATTATCTCAGCCTTTGTCATAATCACATATGAGTATCAACAGCTGATACAAAGCTTAGATTCAACAGCTGAATTGTCTCATTTAAAAAAAAGAAATGTATTACAGGAGCCAGTTTAAAAAGGAAGTTTCATGTTCACATCTGCGAAAATTTGAGCATCAAAATAATTAAGGACTATAATGAATCATAAGTCTGTAGAAAAATAATGAAATGCTGAGTCTGTACAACTAGTAAGGTGAATTAGTAAGCAGAAGAGAAGGAAAAGCTCTTACTAAGTAGAATGTTGAGTGCCGCAGTGGATGCCTCATCAGTCTGTATGTTTATCAAACCCACCACTTATATTTCAATTTTTTTAATGAAATATTATTATCATCATGGTAAATATTGGATAGCAAAAGGAAAATAAAAAATTAGACGCCTAATCTAGGGCACGGTCCCCCAAACTCTGGACCAAGGGCCAGTATCTCCTGTCAGATCAGTGGTAGCATGCACAAATCATTGCAGATGGTGACTGCAGCCATGAAATTAAAAGACACTTGCTCCTTGGAAGAAAAGCTATGACTAAACGACACATAGCATTAAAAAGCAGAGACATTACTTTACCAACAAAGGTCTGGGTGGGGAAGATTCCCTGGAGAAGGAAATGGGAACCCATTCCAGTACTCTTGGCTGGAAAATTCCATGAATGGAGGAACCTGGTACGTGATAGTCCATGGGATCGCAAACAGTTGGACATGATTGAGCAACTTCATTTACTTAGTCAAAGCTATGGTGTTTCCCATAGTCATGTATGGATGTGAGAGTTGGACTATAAAAAAAGCTGAGCACAGAAGAATTGATGCTTTTGAACTGTGTTGTTGGAGAAGACTCTTGAGGGTCCCTTGGACTACAAAGAGATACAACCAGTCAATCCTAAAGGAAATCAGTCCTGAATATTCATTGGAAGGACAGATGCTGAAGCTGAAGCTCCAATACTTTGGCCATCTGATGCAAAGAACAGACTCATTGGAAAAGACCCTGATGCTGGGAAAGATTGAAGGAAGGAGGAGCAAGGGATGACAGAAGATTAGATGGTTGGATGGCATCACCGATGTGGTAGACTTGAGTTTGAGTAAGCTCCAGGAGTTGGTGATGGACAGGGAAGCCTGGCATGCTGCAGTCCATGGGGTAACAAGGACTTGGACATGACTGAGTGACTGAACTGAACTGCAGTGAAAGTGCACAATAATGTAACATGCTTGAATCACCCTGAAATAATATCCTATCCTGATCTGTGGGAAAACTGTGTTCCATGAAATGGGTCCCCACAGCAAAAAAGGTTAGGGACCACTGATCAAGGGAAATCTTTGGTAAGGAGCAAAATATTTGCATGACTCAAATTCCTTTGAATCTGGTTTTCAGTAGCTTGGTGGGATTTGAATATAGTTTAGACAGTATAAAACAGACTCTGTTGAATAAATCTAGGTTGAGGAAATCATTTTCATTCACTCATTTAAAAGTATTTATTGAGTACTTAGATGTTTCATGATGCTTTTGAACTGTGGTGTTGGAGAAGACTCTTGAGAGTCCCTTGGACTGCACGGAGATCCAACCAGTCCACTCTGAAGGAGATCAGCCCTGGGATTTATTTGGAAGGAAAGATGCTAAAGCTGAAACTCCAGTACTTGTCCACCTCATGTGAAGAGTTGACTCATTGGAAAAGACTCTGATGCTGGGAGGGATTGGGGGCAGGAGGAGAAGGGGACGACAGAGGATGAGATGGCTGGATGGCATCACTGACTCAATGGGCGTGAGTCTGAGTGAACTCCGGGAGATGGTGATGGACAAGGAGGCCTGGCGTGCTGCGATTCATGGGGTCGCAGAGTCGGACATGACTGAGCGACTGAACTGAACTGAACTGAACTGAACTGAATTGAACTGAACACTCTTTATTTTGTAGCAAAGTTTGGCTTATGATCAAAAAGACCTTCTCATCACCTCTTTCATCAAAAGCTTAAGAACATATTCTCTGAAAGAAGCATTGTATTGCTAAGTGTGCATTCCATAACTCATTCATTGGAGAGACAAGACATAAACTTAAGACAATGTATTAATATGTGCCAATAAACTTTAAAGAAAAACAAAACAAAATCTGACAGTGTTTATAAAATAATGTGATCCTTATTGACCCTAATAGTGCCAACCTTGAAAACCTGCATGAAAACTGAGTATGTATATGCCTGGATGGAATTTCACTCAAAGCCTCTGCACTGAATCCAGCAATGAACCCTGTGGGGGGGTTTGGTTCATAAAATGTGGCCACTTTTGAAGGCATTCACAAAGGCCTGAAGCTCTTATTACTGTCCCCGTACAACACAATCTACTTTGGAGGTGGTAGGAACCATTAGTCATTCTGGCTGAAAGCTTATGTATTGGATTTAGGTGAAAATTACCATAATACAAAGCTCTAAAAAGCAATATTCTTCCAATCAGTCTTTATGTAAATATGTGTGATGCTGATTAAACATTGAGTATAAAATCTGCTACTGCCTGAGTACAAAATTCATAGACAGGTTGGTGAGACTGTCATCAACCACCTAAAATAATTAAGCAATATAAAAAAAGTAAAAGAAGGCACATCAAGAAAGTCATAATTACATTTTGCTCTTAATTGCATTAAAGCAGCATATAGTTCCCTGATTTTCCAGGAAGGAAGGGAGTTGAGTTTTCTGCTATGTTTAATTTGTGTTCTGCCGATGACCTTTTAGTCTGCATGCTTAGTTTAACATCTCCGTGTTCTCCTTTGTTTTTTTTTTTTTTTCACTAATAATTTACTAGAATACATTTATTACCTTACAAATTATACAACATTATAATGTGATGTCTGACATTTTTGTAGTTGTATTAAGCTTTAAGGATGTATTACATTTTATGGACTATATTTAATGAGTAATGAATTATTCTAATATTTTTGTACATACAGGTTTAGTAAACTAAGTTTCCAGACTCTTTCTAGATAGGACTAATTAATTATTAACATTACTTGTAGCTATATCATAACCCAAATGATGGAATAATATATAGATATGTGGGTGTTTATGTGTCTATTTTTTTATGTATATATATACACATTTATATATTCATATCATTTTATATAATTTAAAAATTTTAAACATTTAAAGTTATTCTGTTATGCATTGTTCTTTCTTTTCTTCCTCTACTGCCTAACATACTCCAGACCTCTGCCCTATCCCAAAACCAAAGAGAAAATCATTCCTGTGTTTTACTGAATATTTATTTTTCAATCCAGCAGTATGCATAATCACAGAGAAAATGATTCCCCTGTAACAGTATTTTCTGATTCTATATTCATACTCAATAGCAAATCCCATCCTTTTTCAGTTATATCTTCAAACTGAAAAAAAATAATAAAAAAGTGAATTAAACAAAAATAAAGCAAAAATACTCGTTTTCGTTCAGTAGAGATTGGATTCCAAATCATAACTTATGGAATAGGAGAAGCTCAATGACAGATTTTTGTTGACTATAACCCTATATATTTGTCATAAAGTAAGATTCTAATGAGTTTTACATATTTTCACAGAGATGACAAATCTCAGTGCCTGAGGATATCAGCCTCATATGTAATATTTGCAGGATTATTACTTTAAGCTTTAGAGAATCTTTAAACAACATAGACATGAAGACTAAATCAAATACATTAGTTTCAGTAAAGACTTGATCGAATGGCACAATAATACTCTTGAAATCCTGATTTCAATCTGCCCTCACTGTGCCTCCCTATGTACATTCCAGATGCCTTTATTAAATCCAAAGCTGCATACTTCCTTGTTCACATCCAGTGAGAAAGAATATTTGTCTTCCCTTTGCTTTCAATGATCTTTTGACTAGATAGTCCAAAGCTGGCTTGTTCTGTGTCTTATCAAAATAATCATTAGAGAATTTCCTGTCAGTCCAGTGGTTAGGACTGTATTCTGTGCTTTCAAAGCAGGGGGCGCATGGGCCATCCCTCGTATAGGCACTAAGATCCCACATGCCACATGATGTGGCCAAAGAAAGAAAGAAAGAAAGAAAATCATTAGCTAGTGCAATGGAGTGCATTGATTTATTTTGTCCCAAGTTCCCACATCCCTACAGTAAACGACATATAATCACTTTCTCTACTAGAGCCTCATGAGGCCTGGAATGGTAACTCAAGTTGTTAGGAAAGAGAATGGGAGCCTGAATGCAAAATATTTCTATAGTAGACACTTTTTAACAAGACATGTTATATGGTTATGCTCATTTATAGAAAAAAAAGCACCTCTCCTTAATAAGAAAAAAGGCCCTCAATTCACAAATTCTTTATGTATCACACAGTGCAATGTAATACAGGTTCAATTCAGTTCAGTTGCTTAGTCGTGCCCGACTTGCTGCGACCCCATGAATCGCAGCACGCCAGGCCTCCCTGTCCATCACCAACTCCCAGAGTTCACTCAGACTCACGTCCATCGAGTCAGTGATGCCATCCAGCCATCTCATCCCCTATCGTCCCCTTCTCCTCCTGCTCCCAATCCCTCCCAGCATCAGAGTCTTTTCCAATGAGTCAACTCTTTGCATGAAGTGGCCAAAGTACTGGAGTTTCAGCTTTAGCATCATTCCTTCCAAAGAAACCCCAGGGCCAATCTCCTTTAGAATGGACTTGTTGGATCTCCTTGCAGTCCAAGGGACTCTCAAGAGTCTTCTCCAACACCAGAGTTCAAAAGCATCAATTCTTTGGCACTCAGGCTTCTTCACAGTCCAACTCTCACATCCATACATGACCACAGGAAAAAACATAACCTTGACTATGGGATAGATAAGACCTCATAGATCTTCTAAGCATGTCACATTATGAATAAATAATGTAACCATTAATCCAGAGAGGTAAAATTTGTCTAAACCAAACATCTAGATGGTGACAGACGAGAACCTATTCATTCCCAGACTGATACTCCTTATAGACGAGAACCTATTCATTCCCAGACTGATACTCCTTATATTAAGTGTCTCTTGAGAATTATTTGGAAGTAATGAATACAAGACAGAAAATCTCTTCTGCTGCAGCTGATGAGAACAAAAACCCTTGTATCCTCCCTTTGTCGGTGGGAACTGGAGTTTCCAATGTAAGCCCTTCACATCATGGTCTTCTAGTTTGGAAATCTGTTGTTGTTTAGTCACTAAGTCGTGTCTGACTCTTTTGATATCAACATGGACTGTAGCCCCCAGGCTCCTCTGTCCATAGTCTTTTCCAGGCAAGAATTCTGGAGCAGGTTGCCATGTCCTTCTCTAGGAGATCTTCCTGACCCAGGAATCAAACTCACATCTCCTGTGGCTCCTGCATTGCCAGGCAAATTCTTTACCACTGAGCCACTCCTATTTCAGTTTGGAAATAGCTCTAAGTATAACTTTCCAAATTAAGAGCATTGACTTAAAATAATGAAACCATATGTACTTTTTAAAAGAAATACAAGCAATCATTATGAAAATACTTTGCTTTGTACTTAGGAATTAACTTGTGTTAGTAATAGATCCACTATACAAGCACGTACTTCTTTACTTGGGGATTAACTAGTGTAAGAGGAAAAAGGACTTTTCCATTAAATTGCTTTATTTGTTAACTGAGTATAAGTACATCACTTTGGAAAAGACATGTATTATTTCAAAGCGCAAAAGAACAGTTGGTTAATAAATAATTCTCTTGTGCAATGATCTCTAACCTTTCTGGAGTTGCCTAGAGATAATTTATCATAATTTGTTTGATTTTGTGATTTCCTCCAGTCTTTCTCTTGGGTCCAACTGAAATTCTACTTCTCTATGAAGCTTCAGAAAAAAAAAATTATTTAAACTGACAATTCCCAACTTATCTGTTCTCTCCCAGATCTAAACTTCGCAAAACTTGAAACTTATATACCACACAGCTTGGCATTTAATTGTATTTTGTTGACCTCATGGGACAAAATCTTGAATCTAAAATACGGTCATAAGCTACTCTATTTTCTAGAAACTGAGTATTTCTTTCCAACCTGACAGCTCTTAGATTTTCACAGTATTTAGAACATAATATAATGAATACATGGTGAATCACTAATTGAATCCAGAGAAAGAGAACGGTTTTGGTTTTCTCTCTTTCTTTCTTTCTTTCTTTTTTTTTTTTTTGCAAAAAAAGTAGCCATTAGTTATATTTATTAAGATTTTTGTGACCTGAGAGAAATAAATACATCCAGTAAGTGTTCCAAAAGTAGATCAGGCTTTCTTAACTAAAAAACAAACAGACAAAAACTTGAAATTGTATTTATGCGTACAAATATTTGAAGCGTTTTTCAAAATTGGGCAATACAAGTGTAGAAATGTGCATAAAATATAATTGTAGATTTTAATGAATCATTTAAAACTGAACACTTAAAAAGAACCTCCCTTGAGCAGACACAGAGTACTGTTAGCATCCCTTCACATCATGCCTCCCCTCTCCCTAATGAGTTTTAAAGCCTACTTTCTAGCCGTATTTTTCTCATTATTTTCGCTATAAATATACATAACTGAACAGTACCAGCATGCAAGGCTCTCTGCCTCTCTCGCTTTGATCAACCTTATGTTTATAAGATAAAATCATGAGTTGTGTGTAGCTAGTTTGTTCATCTTTGTGGCTATATGGAGTACCAACTGGGCGACTGAACAAGAATACCATAAGCATGGATTTCCCACCATTTGCCCATTCTATAGTCATTAAGCATTAGACTGGTTCCAAATTTAGACTGTCATAAACACGTGACGGTCTTCTGTTTGTCTCCTGGACCATGTATACATGCAGTTTTGTAGGTTTTCTACTTAGGACACATTTTCTCAATGGAGGTATATTTGGGTATCTCAGGCAATATAATTCTTTCCCTTTTTTTCTTTTTTAAATTTTATTTTCAATTGGAGAATAATTACTTAATAATATAATGATGGTTTTTACTATACATCAACATGAATCAACCATAGGTATACATATATCTCCTCCCCTTGACAATAATTCTTTTCTTTTTTTTTTTTAATGGGCTATTCAGTGAATTACAAACTGTGTGGCCCCTACCCACTGGATCCCAGTGTTATTATCACTACCACCATCATCCCCAGATGTGAACAGCCAAGAATGTCTCCAGGAACTTCCCTGGTGGTCCAGTGGTTAAGAGTCCATGTTTCTGCTTCAGGGGGCATGAGTTCTATCCCTGGTCTGGGAAATCTCCCACATGCAATGCAGAGGGAACAAAAGACAATGCCTCCAGATACTGGCAGATGTCTTGGGGAAGAGGTGAGTGACAACTACCCTAGTTGAGAAATACTGACCTTAGGAGAATTTCTATAAATAATAGCAAATACACTTTTCTAAGAGAAATTTCCAGTTGTTTCTTCAGCCTGAAGTTTCCCATTGCTCACCCTTCTCACCGGTGCTTGATGTGTTTGTTTCCTAGGACCATCATAACAAACCCACAGACTGGGCGCCAGAAATCTATTTTCTCAAGTTCTGGGGGCTGAGAGTCTAAGACCAAGGCACTGAAAGGATTGGCTCTCCTGAGACCTCTCTTTCCCTGGCTTTCAGATGCTCACTTTCTCACTGTGTTCTCACGTCCTTTTTTCTGTGCGTGAGAATCCCTGGTATCTCTTCCTCTTTCAAGAACACCAGTCTTATTGGATTAGAACTTCACACTTATGATCCCAAATAATCTTAATTACCTCTTTAAAGGCCCTATCTTCAAATACAGTCACATTGAGGTTCAGGGCTCAAACACAGGTATTTTGAGAAGAGCCACTACTTAGTACATATCACTCTGTATTATCAGTGTGTCAGTCTGCAATTCTGGATAGTGTCTTCTACCCATAGGGAGTCACTCAGTTATGTCCACTTCTTTGCAACCCCATGGACTGTAGCCCACCAGGCTCCTCTATCCATGGAATTCTCCAGGCAAGAATACTGGAGCAGGAAGGCATTCCCTTCTCCAGGGGATCTCCCTAGCCCAGGGATCAGATTGACCCAGGTCTCCTTCATGGCAGACAGATTCTTTACCACCTGAGCCCCTGGGCAAGCTCCTTCTATCCGTAGTAATTTTAATTTTTGTTTTCTTAATAATTAAGGAGCTTGACACTTTTTCAAATGCCAATCGCTTATGCAAATTCTTAAGTAGGTGACCTTTCTGTTTGAATCTTTTAGTCAATTGGCTTTTTATAATATCTTTAAAATAGCTTTTTGGTTTTTTTTTTCTTATTGACTTGTCAAAGTGCTCTAAACATTCCCTTTCTCAGTTATTGTCATTACAGGTATCTCCTCCCACTTTGAGGACGTGCTTTTTATTATCTTAATTGTGTTATTGAAGAAGTAAAGTTTTGGTTTAACTGTGGTTAAGTCCTTTAGTCTTTTTCATTCTGTCCCTTGATTTGTGTCTGTGGTACATAGTGTGAAGTTAGAGTCAAGTTTTACTTTTCCTTTATGGACGTCAATGTGACAGATATTATTTACTCAAAGATTATCCTAGCATGTTTTTCTGTCTTGTCTAACTTTGTCCAACTTTGTCATAAATCAAACTGAAGTAACTAAAGTTACTTTGTGTCCTACTTTTTAAAAATACATAAAATTATTAAACCTTGGAATGTGAAAACTCTCTTCAACTTGCTTTGAACAGCATTCAGTACATACTTCTAAGCAGAAGTATTTTCGGCAGCATGATTAGGTGGAAATTTTGATAAATTACAAGAGATTGTCTCTCCTTTTACATGCTTAGTCTCTGAGCTCAGTGTTCTGTTTTATTTCAACAACATTGGAGAGAGGTTAAATTCCTAACAATTGAAAACTATATGGAAATTTCATTCCCAGAAGTTGGACCAAATTATTATAAGCCAACTTATATGTCATAAAAGGGCTTATCTGAGGGAGTCATATCATGTCAGATATTAACAAAGCTATGCTTTTTTAAAATTTTAAGATTTAATAGGCACTGATTTTGTATCTTTGCGGGTTTTTTTTTTTTTCTTTGTAACTCTCAAAGCAGCCCAATAAATTAGGTCATTATATTAGACTTGTTATCTGGTAGGAAACTTGTGTGCCCAAAGTTTTTTCAGCTAGTAATGTAAAGTCCAGATTCAACTCTTTTCTGCCTTAATCCAGAGTCTACATTCCTGAACAGTTATTTACAATGTATCCAGATTGATAGGAAAAAATGAAAAAAAAATACAAGAGGAAGCCTCATTAAGTATTTTGGAATATTTGAAGTTTCATCACTGAGAAATATTGTAATATTCCAGTAATTGGAGACCAACTATTAAAAGTTTTAAGGTGCTAGATTTTGTCTCTTAGAAAAAATTCAAACTTAATTGAATAACAATTCTGAAAACCAAAACAGCTCCCTTAAGACTCAAGAGTTTTCTGGCACCAGTGGCATTTTAATTAAAAAGCTAGAAGATTAAAAACAAAAAGCTAGAAGAGATTTCTTCATTGGATGGGATGTCTTAGTAGAGGACTTCTAAGTATTCTCTAGATTAAAGGTGTTGCAATTTATATTATTAAATACTATATATACATATATAATATTTTACTTAGCTTTGTGTGCATGGGATGAAGATTCTGTAAAAGAAAAATAAGCATATATCTACCTCCCATTGACTTATGATAAAGAATTCGCAAATATAATTAGTGGATAATAGATTTAAACTGAAATATTTAAAAATAGCTACTATACTTGACTCAGATACTTGACAAAGATAACTTTTAAAATTTATCTCATCATGTGCATGAGGAACTTCCCAGGTGGCTCCATAGTAAGAATCTTCCTGCCAGGGAAGGAGGTGCAGGAGACGGAATTTCCATCCCTGGGTCGGGAAGATCCCCTGGAGAAAGAAATGGCAACCTACTCCAGTATTCTTGCCTGGGAAGCCCCATGGACAGAGGAGCCTGGTGGGCTGCAGTCCATGGGGTCTCAAAGACTGGGACACGATTCCGGGATGGAGCACACAGGTGAATGAGAGAAAATGGAGCTTCATTTCTCCCATTTGTGCTGTTCACAAAAGGTTATACTGTTTAAAATGTAAAGCCAAAACTCATGCCATTAATACCATGCTCATAAAGCTAGAAAGTTCATTTCAATAAGGTATGGATCAACTGGAGATGTTATACAAAGTGGAATTATAACTTAAAAAGAGTACAGTAACAACAAAATTAGACCCTAATAGTTTCCCTCTAATCACTAATTCCATAAAGATTACAAATATGACATTAATAAACATTTACACTCTCAAACATTTCTGAAAATTTATAACGCTATATCATATTAAAATAATTACTATCTATATATTTTTTCCCATAAAGGTTACTCCATTAGCTGCTGATACTGTACAGAAGGATATTGATACGTTTAGGACAGACGATACTTTTATAACAAACATCTCCTGAAACTAAGAATATTTACTGAAATGTACAACTTACACAATGCCTACTGTAGTTTGGGACTTCTCAGGGAACTAGACAATTGATTAAGCTTCACATTTTTGGTTCCATTACATGAAAACATAATCATAACAAGTGAAGTGATAGCTCCCACCAATTGCAGTTACATAAATTTGTTGTTGCTGTTCAGTCACTAAGCCATGTCTGACTCTTTGACATTCCATGAACTGCAGCATGCTAGTCTCCTCTGTCCTTCACTGTCTCCCAGAGCTTGCTCCAATTCCTGTCCATTGAGTCACTGATGCTATCTACTATCTCATCCTCTGCAACTCCCTTTACATAAATTGTGTAAATAATTCAATAGTGAAGTGAAGTCGTTCAGTCATGTCCGACTCCTCGTGACTCCATGGACTGTAGCCTACCAGGCTCCTCCATTCATGGAATTTTCCAGGCAAGAGTACTGGACTGGGTTGCCATTTCCTTCTCCAGGGGATCTTCCCGACCCAGGGATCAAACCTGGGTCTCCCGCATTGCAGGCAGACGCTTTACCATCTGAGCCAAAAGGGAATAATTCAATAGTTAATGCCAAATCATGATAATAGAAACATTTATAAAGGAAGATCCATCTATTTTACATTAAATTGCTAAAAATATAATCAAAATCAAAGACCTTGATTGCTTTGAATCAGAGAATATAGTTTTCATCTGTATCTTGTGTTGTGATTGAATATGAAAGGAATGCATAAGGATTTTTAAGAATTAAAATGTGCATTAAGGAGAAAATGATCACATGAATAGCCGTAAGCATCGTGGATGAAATATATTTGTAAATTCTTGGTAGTCATACTGTTTAGGCTTATGGTCATATCATAGAATAGTACTTATCCTAAATAATAATGACATCCATTAAGGTTAAAATCATTAGACTAAATCTCTTGCNTGCATAAGGATTTTTAAGAATTAAAATGTGCATTAAGGAGAAAATGATCACATGAATAGCCGTAAGCATCGTGGATGAAATATATTTGTAAATTCTTGGTAGTCATACTGTTTAGGCTTATGGTCATATCATAGAATAGTACTTATCCTAAATAATAATGACATCCATTAAGGTTAAAATCATTAGACTAAATCTCTTGCTTCATCTGGCAAAGTTCAGTTAAACAGTCATTCAGTATTTTTTTTTAATTGTATCACATATTAATATTACTACTTGGGTAATAAAATATAAAAAGAATTTAAATGCACTTTATTTTTGTTCCATAAGAGACAACTTATTAAATTTCAGGGAGACATAAAAGTGGAATGTGCCACCAGATGAGGTAATAATTTGAAAAATTATTTTGTTAAAGTATCATTTCAGTAAAGTTTAACAGAAAAGATAATCCATAAAATGCCAGTTCACACTCCCATTCTGGAAATCAAGCCTGACGTGTTTCAGAATTTAGATTTTTCTGATTTGAGAAAGATGATGCAGAATTCAACAGCCAAACACTTTGAAATTTCTCCAGCAAATATAATAAAATTCAATATAAATGTCATGCATATACAACACATTGCCATATCTATGTGAGACAATTTTTTTCAACATGGGTTTTGGTCAGGTCACATTTGCCAATAAATGAATTAAAAAAAAAAACATGGATTTTCTAAGTTTTTTGGATTTTAGCATGATGGATAAAATTTGTAGATGTGTATTGATTTGTGATTACTGTCTGTTAAATGCATAGATAATAGCAAATACATAGCAATTTTTGTTGGTTTCATAGAGAGTCGTGATCAGTTCATGTAATTGATCAATGAGCTGGATTGTCCTTAGTGGTGATCAGCATCACTTTCATCTCCTCCTTGTAAAGCTCGAATGTAATAGATTGTTCCAGAGAAGAGTCTGGGACTACATTTCCCAAAACTCCCTTCTTCTGCCTTTGAGAAACAGTCATACAACATTTAAAAGTTGGAAGAGAAAGATAATTGTTTCAACTGAAGTTTACTGCGTGGGTGAATGAATGGCAGGAGTAAAGTTCTAAGTGGTTTGTTGATGAGCGCCTGAGAATCGCACATCCAAGTGCTATATTCCAAAATAGGATAAGGCTCTTCCTAGACTAACACATTCACTTTCAAATGTTCCAGGGGACCCAGGGAGTTTCTCTGTGAGCTCTGGAGGACCACCTCACCCATCCCTCTCAGGCTGCAGGTGGAGACCCTGGCGATGATTTCCCTGTAAATCTAGCTGAAATCTTTAAAACCAAAGTGACTTCTGTTTTTCTGAGTGAATCCTAAATACACTTAATGAATCAAATATACTCAATGAAGGACCAGTTTCAAATAGTTAAAAGGGCTACAATTTATGTTAATTTTTAAATTTATTTAAAAACAAATAGAATGTTAATATAATAATCTCAGATTTTCTATATTTAACTTATCTAACCTATTTAAACAGGGAATTTTCATAGAGTATTCTTTCATGCCCACAAGGACCTTCACTGTAGACTCATGCCTCCCATATTTTTTTTAATAAAATTAATCTGTTGTGGCTCAAACAAACATGAAATTGTTAGAATTATAAAAATGCTGCTCTTTCAAGACATTTATTATTATTATTATTTAGTAAAAAATACCCTCTTGTCATTGACCTTTACCAATCAACCCTATTGTTTGGTTGCTAAGTAGTGTCCCACTTTTTGTAACCCCATGGACTGAAGCATGCCAAGCTCCTCTGTTTTCTCACTTCTGGAGTTTGCTCAAATTCATGTCCATTGAGTCACTGATGCTATCTAGCCATATCTGCCTTCCCCTTCTTCTTTTGCCATCAATCTTTCCCAGCATCAGTGTCTTTTCCAATGAACCAGCTTTTTGTATCATGTGGCCAAAGTATTGGAGCTTCAGCTGCAGCATCAAAAGTCCTCCCAATGAATATTCAGGGTTGATTTCCTTTAGGACTGACTGGTGTGAGCTCCTTGCAGTCCAAGGGACTCTTCATGTTGATGTATGGCAAAACCAGTACAATATTGTAAAGTAAAAATTATAATAATAATAATTTAAAAGTCCTATATTTAAATAATTTAAAAAAAAAAAAGAATCTTCTCTAACACCATAATTTGAAAGCATGAATTCTTTGGTGCTCAGCCTTCATGAACCCTATGATGAATCCCAAATCAAAATCTTCCGTATAATTTTTTAAGTTCTTTAGAGTTAACTTAGACATTAAAGAATTTTGCTTAATGATGATTGTAGTATATATCTGAAATTGGTAACACAACATTCTTTAGGGTTAACTTAGGCTTCAAAAGGGTGTTGCTGAATTTATGAAAGTGTATATCTCTATTCCAAAATGAGAGTTTGTAAAATGAAGTGCTAATCAAAGTTAAATGCTTCCAAAGCCCTCCATGTGATATTACTGCTAATTTAAGATTTATGCTACTAAATATATGCTGACTAATAAATCCGCCCTGGAATGATAACTCTACAGACTATTTGGAATGGGGACAATTATTCACAGCTGCATGCAAGATGCCACTAAATGAAAAGTGGCATAACTAGTTATGTTTGGCATACTGTTAACCACCTCCTGTCAAAAAATAAAAGTAAAACAAATCTACCAAATCCTCTTTTTTAAATGAGTTTTGAAGAGGGGAAAAGAACCACAGCTGAAGAAAAAAAAATAAAATGGAAAAGATAAGTCCTACAGACATGTTGGAGAGAAAATACTTAACTGGGTATTTAAAGCGCTCATGGACACCATCTCTGTCTCTGTTTCATTATATAGACTGGATTCCTACCATAGGAGTGCAATCGTAACCTGAGATCAGAGACTAACAGAGATGGATGAACAAGTCCACTCTGGATAAATGTCACCTTACTTCAGTAAGTGAACTCATTGACTGTTTCATGTAATCTTCAAACCCTGTTGATGAATTAGGCTATATATATATATGTATATATATATAAAATGTTAATTTTCTAGAGATTATCTTTTATTTTCATTTGTTGCCAGACTTATTTTCTCACATTACTTTTATATTTCTTCACTCTTCTGCAAATTTCACTGTGATCTTTTAGAAAATAGGAAAGGGTTTCCACTGAGCAAATGTCTGGGCTGTGTTTTAGGTTTGTTTTATTTTAGGTTAAAAAATAAATTACAAACTGTTTTTCAATAGTGTTTTGGTAGAAATTAAAACCAACTGGCAACTTTTGAAATAAATGGTAAAAGAAAAAAGTATGTACCAAATGTTTAGCTGTTAACGTCAAACGATGACCTTATTATAAACACCAAGATGACCTTTGAAACTTTAGTCTTTTATTTAAACATCTCACAACCTATTGCATGACTATGAACTTTCTCAGGCAAAGCAGTAGCTTTTTCAACATCATATCATTCTGAAAAATTTTTAAAACATGGTGTAGAATATACCATTGAGAATATACTTAACAATTATCGTAATAAATTATATTCTATATTGCAAGCAGCTGGTTTTTCTTTCAATGAGTTGACCTCCTGTTTGAGGAAAAGGAAAGAAATAAACACACAAAATATTCTTTTATTTTGAAGTTAAATGGTAGAAAGCAAAATAAGTCCAACTAAAGTGAACCTTTTTTCAAATGCACTGAATTTACAAAACAGGCTAAGGGAGAGTTAGCTGTCAGCAAGCTGTTAGGGTTTATTGTGTGTTGAACTTCACACAATTGTGAAGTTATTGTGTTATCACTTTCCTAAGATGACCTTGATGGAAACTACAACTTGAAAAACTAGAGTAGCTAAATAGAAATAATGCCACGTCCAAATTAGATTTTAAATTATTATGTGATATTACCAAATATCAAAACTATTTTTAAAAATAATAAATACATAAGAGTGATTCATTTTTGCCCATAGCAAATGGTTTTTGAATTTTTCAAGGGGTCTGTCTTGTGCAGAAAATATCATTCATGGGGATTTGGCTTAGGTGAACTTATTAACCACTGGAGAACAATAGGAATGGAAAGACAGGATACTGATAAAAGATTTTATCAAGTGTTTCTGGCTGAAAAGCACATTTTTCTCAAGATTTGAGATCATACATTTAACACATTTTGTGCTGATTGTAGGATGAGAATAATGCATGAATGTAAATTTCTGTCATCACTGAGTATCATGGCTGCTGTGAATTGACCTTTGATGGTGACACTTCACTCTCAAGAAAATGTCTATTCTCTCAGTCCACTCAAATTTGTTGTTATTGTTATTTAGTTACTAAGTCATACTGGACTCTTTGTGACCCCCATAGACTGTAGCCCACCAGGCTTCTCCATCCATGGGATTTCCCAGGCAAGAATAATGGAGTGGATTGCATTTCCTGCCCCTGAAAATTTTCCTAACCCAGGGATTGAACTTACATCTCTCCATTGGCAGGTGGTTTTTTTTTTTCACCATTAAACCACTGGGAAGCCCAATCTTTTTTTTTTTTTTTCCTTGAAACCTTTTTGTCACTTTGCAAAAGAAACCCTTAGCTCTCTACTTTACAAGCACTGAGTTGACATCCTCCTGTGACTCTTTTAAGGGATTTTGTTTTAAAGTTCTGGCAGTGTCAGTAGTAAAAACAGAGACAGATGACGTTGACCTGTTCTAAGTTCATAAACATTAGTGATTTTTCTTTAAAATTTTTACAATAAAGTTGAATAGACAAGATGGTAGCCAATTATTTAAAACTGCTTTTTAAAAACTGTATCTTGACCAGCTCTAATGCCAAATAGAATGTATTTTGATATCACCATGTGTGATAAAACTAAACTTGATGCTCTTGACCTGCTACCAATGGGACAGATATTATTTTTTCCAGGTTTTGTGACATCCCTGGAAGGACCAATATTCAATAAATGGCTAGTTTGAGTGAAGACTAAATTCATGGAAAAGTTCCTTGGACTTTCTGGATGTTAAGTTGCTCCATTTCCAGTATACAATCCACTGAAACATCAGGCATAATTCAAACTTTAAAATAAGCATAGATGCATATCTTTTCTTCTGATAACCAACCTAGACAACGTATTAAAAAGCAGACATTACTTTGCCAACAAATATTCATCTAGTCAAGGCTATGGTTTTTCCAGTAGTCATGTATGGATATGAAAGTTGGACTATAAAGAAAGCTGAACACTGAAGAATTGATGCTTTTGAACTGTGGTGTTGGAGAAGACTCTTGAGAGTCCCTTGGACTGCAAGGAGGTCCAACCAGTCCATCCTAAAGGAGATCAGTCCTGAATGTTCATTGGAAGGACTGATGTTGAAGTTGAACCTCCAATATTTTGGCCACTTGATGCGAAGAGCTGACTCATTGGAAAAGATCTTGATGCTGGGAAAGCTTGAAGGTGGGAGGAGAAGGGGAAGACAGAGGATGAGATGGTTGGATGGCATCATCGATTCAATGGACATGAGTTTGGGTAAATGCCGGGAGTTGATGATGGACAGGGAGGCCTGGTGTGCTGCAGTCCATGGAGCCACAAAGAGCCAGACACGAATGAGTGACTGAACTGAACTGAACTGAAAGTGCACAATAAATGTAGCAGGCAAATTTGGCCTAGGAGCACAGAATGAAGCAGGGCAAAGCCTAATAGAGTTTTGCCAAAAGAATGCACTATTCATAACAAACACCCCATTCCAACTACACAAGAGAAGACTGTAACTCTGAGCTTAGGATTAAGAGGCTAAAACCAGAGTATCTTATTTAAAGGTCCTTTGAACATCCATAGCTACATGGGCTTCTATCGCTAGACATTCTCCATGTACAATCCCTTGATGGGTAGGTCCTTTTAAAAATATATAGTTCAATTACAAGATATTGGCTACCCTCAAAGCAGTATGCTTTTCTTTTTGCAAATATAATGTTTATACTTCATTGTTTAATGATGTACTGGTACAGGCTAACTGCCCTTTAGTCCTCTCTTTTGACCATTGCCTTTAGTTCTATCCATCAAGTGTCAATTATGATTTTTTATCACAGGCAATGGCATTCACATAGTTGATGAACTGGTATGCCCCTGTGTATCAAACTGAACTGTGAAATAAATATTGGCAAAAAAAAAAAGAAAAGAAAAGAAAAGAAAGAAACAAGGATAAGAAAAATAAAACGAGGATACATTGGATCATCACATAGCCAAACACAGGCAAGGCAGGAATGCCACTATTAGGGAATTATGGGAACAAGAATTGATGCCACTAGAGCTCTTTCTCTGGACTGTGCTTCTCCATGTGGTTGACTGAGGTCCCAGTCTTCTTTGCTTAAATTGTTGTGGATTTTTAACCTATGTGATTAATCTAGAAGTAGGAACTTGCATTCATCCATTATCACAATTTAGTTTTCAGAAAAAATCAAATGGCATTAAAAATGGTTGAAATGAGAAAAAAAAGTATTTCTCTCTCTAGTAAAAAGAAAAACAAAATTCAGAAGTTGCTGATATGGGGATGGCATGATCAACTATCATTCATTAGAACCACAGATGCCTAGCTGAAGAAAGATGCTGGGTCTCCAGCTCTGAGCTGTATTTTTGCCAGCAGAATGGAGTTCCAGAAGTACAACATGTCCCACTTTGATAGAGAATTTCCAGAAACTTCATAGATCATATCTATCAGCCCTTGCAGCTACAGGGGAGCCTGAAAAGTGTCACCTTTTAGGTGGAGAGCAATGTATTGGTTATAAATTTGTGTTCTGTTGCTACAGAACCAAAAGAGAATAGATGTGAAAGCACTGAGTGGTCACTGAACTATGAAAATATGAATGTATGTGTTTTTTGATACATTTCTTATTTTAAAAAGTTGTAGTGAAAATGTATAATTGAATTTTTCATGGCACTTAACTGAGAAACTTTAAATAAATGAACTCTAAGAAAGGCTTTTTTGAGAAAGCAAAGCTCCGAGTTCCTTATTAGTTTTGTTTAGTTATAAAAGTTAGTCTAGAAAACATTTACATTTTAGTTACTATAAAATTTAAATCTATGTTATTTGTATTTTTTATCATGATTTCAATTTTCTGGATGTTTTCTCAAATGTCCAATAGATTTTCTATAAAAACTGCATAAATAATTCCAAGGATCATTAATTTGTTAACTTCATATTATTTAAGGTATTAGATTTATTAGAATATATCTATAGAAAACTTTGCATTTTTATTTTAAGTTGGGACTATATTTGAAATAGGAAGTTTATTTTACTTGCCCACTTTGTAATAATTAACAAACTGACTACAAATTCATTAATCTTTTATGGGTGGCAACTATTATATAGCACTAGAAAATTTTTGCAGAATTAGTTTTATATATGTATATATATGAGTTTCCCAGGTGGCACAGTGGTAAAGAATCCACCTGTCAACTCATAAGATACAAGAGACACAGGTTCCATCCCTGGATCAGAAAGATCACCTGGAGTAGGAAAGGAAAACCAGCTCTTATATTCTTGCCTGGAAAATACCATGGACAGGGAAACCTGGTGGGCTAGCATCCATGGGGTCACAAAGAGTTGAACACAACTGAGCACACATACATACACACACGTCCCACACATGAGTGTTATTATATATGTGTGTGTATATACATACATGTAAACATAATGTACAGATATACATTTTTCAAGCAAAATAATTTTAGTATATTAATTTTGAAACACAGAATAGAATCTTCATTTTCTACAAAATTGTTAGTTTGGCAAGATAAAATTTTCGTTATGTTGTCAAGTACGTGTGAGATGGTTTAATGGTATCACCGACTTGATGGTCATGAGTTTGAGCATTCTTTGGGAGCTGCTGATGGACAGGGAAGCCTGGTGTGCTGCAGTCGATGGGGTTGTCACAAAGAGTTGGACATGACTGAGCAAATGAGCTGAACTGAATATTAAGAATCTTTGACATAGGAAAGGGAGAGAGTCTAGGTTGCTGGATTCATCTGTGAACATGTGTTGAGTATAATCAGTCAACTAACACTGACACTTTGCAACCGTATTATCAGTCAGGCTAGATTCATGATGTTATTCAATAGGCATGCTGTTATTCAAAAGCTTATCATAATTTGGTTTATAAAATGCCTTGCTGAAATGAAAGTGAGCTACAGATGCCATTTTCCTAGGAAAAAATATGTCTATCCAAAAGAAACAAGATCCATTTGAATTATTCTTAATGAAACAATGACGACCTTTAGAAATTGAACTTTCATTGCAAACCGTTATAAAATATCAGTTCAAGTTCCATTTCATAATCTTACCAGGCATTGTGTCCACTGAATTAAAATGACTTGCATGCTTTATTGTTGTTGAAGTATAACTGGTTCACAAATTATATTAGTGTCAGGTGTAAAACATAGTGATTGAAAATTTATATAGATTATGCTCCATTTAAAGGTGCAATAAAATATTGGCCATATTCTCCATGCTGTCCAATATGTCCTTGTAGATTTCTCATTTTATGCGAATTAATTTATACCTCTTAATCTCCTACCCTATCTTTCACCTTCCTCCTTCTCTCTCCCCACTGGGGACCACTAGTTTGTTTGTAGCAGGATAATTTACAGCAGCCAAGACATGGAAGCCCCTTAAGTATCCATTAACAGATGAATGGATAAAGAAGCTATTTTATATATATATATATATATATATATATATTGCAAAGCCATAAAAATAATGAAATTCTGACATTTGTAGCAACACAGATGGACCTAGAGGGTGTTCTGCTTTAGTGAAATAGGTTAGATAAAGACATATGCTGTATGTCATCATTTAAATCTGGAATTAAAAAATAAAGCAACCAACTGAATATAAAAAAATAGGAATACACTGGTCCTCATTTAAGGACTGACTTATCTCTGTTCTGCCACTGTCATAAAAACTTTGCCACATCCTTTCCAGCCAGACAACTTCCTCGGCCAGGGGTCAGGGCTGTGACTGGATAACAGCTGCAGCCTTCACCCTCCCTTTGAGAACTGCCCTTGGCTAAAGAGGAAACCTGATCCAAGGTTATCCTTTTGCTTCCAGAGGTACTATATTTGCAATGACTGGTTGACATGGCGATAGGAAGGCCCAAATGTTTGGACCCTTAGTCCCATGTGGGCACAACTTAGATGGACTAAACCAGTCTCAAACTCTAACAGATGATTTTCTATGATTGCAACTGAGTGTTCTTTATTACTTAGGATTTAATTTTCTTGAAATGACAAACTAAAGCTCATTTAATATAGTAACAACTTGACATTATTTTGTCATAATTCTGTAGATAGAACAACAGACTGTTTCCAAATAGGAAAAGGAGTACTTCAAGGCTGTATATTGTCACTCTGCTTATTTAACTTATATGCAGAGTATATCATGAGAAACGCTGGGCTGGAAGAAGCATAAGCTGGAATCAAGATTGCTGGAAGGAATATCAATCACCTCAGATATGCAGATGACACTATCTTTATGGCAGAAAGTGAAGAGGAACTAAAAGGCCTCTTGATGAAAGTGAAAGTGGAGAGTGAAAAAGCTGGCTTAAAGCTCAACATTCAGAAAACAGAGATCATGGCATTCAGTCCCATCACTTCATGGGAAGTAACAGTGGAAACAGTGTCAGACTTTATTTTTTTGGGCTCCAAAATCACTGCAGATGGTGATTGCAGCCATGAAATTAAAAGACGCTTACTCCTTGGATAGAAAGCTATGAGCAACCTAGATAGCATATTGAAAAGGAGAGACATTACTTTGCCAACAAAGGTCCGTCTAGTCAAAGCTATGGTTTTTCCAGTGGTCATGTATGGATGTGAGAGTTGGACTGTGAAGAAAGCTGAGCACCGAAGAACTGATGTTTTTGAACTGTGGTACTGGAGAAGACTCTTGAGAGTCCCTTGGACTGCAAGGAGATCCAACCAGTCCATTCTAAAGGAGATCAGTCCTGGATGTTCTTTGGAAGGAGTGATGGTAAAGCTGAAACTCTGATACTTTGGCCACCTCATGCGAAGAGTTGACTCATTGGAAAAGACTCTGATGGGGGATTGGGGCCAGGAGGAGAAGGGGATGACAGAGGATGAGATGGCTGGATGGCATCACTGACTCAATGGACATGAGTTTGGGTCAACTCCGGGAGTTGGTGATGGACAGGGAGGCCTGGCATGCTGGAATTCATGCGGTCACAAAGAGTGGGACACCACTGAGTGACTGAACTGAGCTGAACTGAATTATGTCTATTATTAACTTCATAATTTCCAGTCAAATTTGCTTTATCTTGAATACAAAAGCAAAAAAGTAGATTAAACTATTATTCTCCTTTATTCTAATAAGAAATATCTGTCTTCTATCCTCTATGCATTATACAAGGTGAAGTTTTCCAAGAAAATGAAAGGTTGGCTTAACATCTGAAAATAAAGCAATTGAACTTGACATATCAACAGAAACAAAGGAAAAAAGCTATTTCTATAGAGGCACAAAATAGCATTTATTAAAAGCCCTCTCCCTGCATCAACCCCCTGCCCTGACACACACACAAGCAAACAAAGAAAAGACGTTCTTAGTAAATAAAAATTAAAAGGGCACTTTATAAATGTGAAGTTTACCTACAAAAAAAAGACAAATCGGGAAGTCTACAAAAACTCTATAGCTAAGATGATGTTTAATAGGGAAAGGCTGAAAGCTTTTCCCTTAAGCTGGGGACAGGACTAGGGTGTCTATTCTTACGATAGCTACTTGTAGGGGTTCTTCTTCTGCTGCTGCTAAGTCACTTCAGTCGTNTGAAGTTTACCTACAAAAAAAAGAAAAATCGGGAAGTCTACAAAAACTCTATAGCTAAGATGATGTTTAATAGGGAAAGGCTGAAAGCTTTTCCCTTAAGCTGGGGACAGGACTAGGGTGTCTATTCTTACGATAGCTACTTGTAGGGGTTCTTCTTCTGCTGCTGCTAAGTCACTTCAGTCGTGTCCGATTGTACAGCCCCATAGACAGCAGCTTACTAGGCTCCCTGTCCCTGGGATTCTCCAGGCAAGAACACTGGAGTGGGTTGCATTTCCTTCAATGCATGAAAGTGAAGTCGCTCAGTTGTGTCTGACTCTAAGCGACTCCATGGACTGCAGGCCACCAGGCTCCTCCATCCATGGGATTTGCCAGGCAAGAGTACTTGAGTGGGGTGCCATTGCCTTCTCCATCTAGGGGTTCTAGGCATCACAAAAATAGAAAGAAACGGCATCCTGTTTGTAAAAGAAGAAACAGCACATTTCTTAATTGTCTATTTAGAAGATTTCATGAAATCAGTAGAAAAGCAACTAGAACTAATAATAGCTTTTGAATGGTTATAAGATCAATATACTGTTGAACCCAACGGTTCCTCGCCATGAATCCGTCGCCCCAAAGACCACCGAGGCCAGGTTTTGATGCAAACAGCAAGAGGATTTTATTGTACCGGCGCGTCGGGGTTCAATNATGTTACTCTATGTGAAATCAATGTGCTCAGTTGCTCAGTCCTGTCTGACTCTTTGAGACCCTTTGTACTGTAGCCTGCCAGCCTCCTCTGTCCACGGGATTTTCTGGCAAGAATACTGGAGTGAGTTGCCATTTCCTCCTCCGGGGGATCTTTCTGAAAGCCACTGGGAATTTGCTTATGACACAGGGAGCTTAACTTGTGGCTCTGTGACAATCTAGAGGCTTGAGATAAGGTGGGAGACTGGAGGGAGGTTTAACAGGGAGGGAGNTGTACTGTAGCCTGCCAGCCTCCTCTGTCCACGGGATTTTCTGGCAAGAATACTGGAGTGAGTTGCCATTTCCTCCTCCGGGGGATCTTTCTGAAAGCCACTGGGAATTTGCTTATGACACAGGGAGCTTAACTTGTGGCTCTGTGACAACCTAGAGGCTTGAGATAAGGTGGGAGACTGGAGGGAGGTTTAACAGGGAGGGAGCATATGTATACCTATGGCTGATTCATGCTGATGTATTAGAAAAACCAACACAACAGTGTAAAGCAGTTATTCTCCAATTAAAATGTTTAAAAAGGAGAGTTTTCAAATGCACTCTGTGTAGTACTACAGTGAGTAAAAGACACGGTTCTTAAACTTTTATTCTACCCTTAGAAATAATCTACTTCTGAGTTCAGCTAACTCTAACTCAAGGGCCTTTTTGCAACTTTCTTGTGTTTTTTAAAGACCGTTTCATTGAGATACAGTCATGCATATTCAATTGCATATTATCGATTGTTGCTCTCACACTACAGGGGCAAAGATGATATTGTCTGTAAAGCTGAGAATATCTAGTATTTTGTCTTTTCAAAGACAAAGCTTGACAATCACTGACAGGATATAAACTCATTTAATTATGTATTAATATTGATACTTTCCCATCAATATCCATAATGTACAGGGAACTTCCAATGTCCTTTGTGTCTGTGTAGATAGATGCTTTATGCTCTAATTTGTCCAAAGATTTCCTGCATGAATCTAGAGACGTAAATGGAACTCATTTGCTGGTTTGTCAACAACAGCTCTACTAGTATCATTCTCCAATCCACCTACATGCTGTCTGGTGGAATCTGAAGGGATCACTACAGAGATGGTCAAGCTCTTCACATGTCCTCTTAAAACAACACCCCACTTGCACAAAACATAAATACCTGAAGTTCAGTGCAAATAAGAATGCTGGGTTTTAAATTATGTTAAAATATAATACTGTAAAAATAAACTCTGGCTTAAAAATAAAATGGATTTGAAAAATATAACTACATGCACACCCTGACCTTAATGTCTCCTGTAGATACTGGCAAGTAGAAAGAGATGAATAAATCATAGCACCATCATTCCAACTTCATCTTTAGTGTCTGTCTGTCTATCCATTTGGCTTTTTAAAATAAAGTGCAGGCACATATTTTAAAGCAACCCACAACATGATTAATAAGGGCAGCACAGTAACGAAACATAAAATGGCCCTGTCTCCTTCATCTGTTCTTCTGGTGCAGTGATTAACCTTTGAGTTTATGAGTATTTTTGCACTTGCTTCAGATAAAGTATTTTATGAGTTCTTCCCTCCCAGGCAACTTGGATTAAACTTATCAGGCCCAGGAAGATAGTGACCCATTATGGCTGTTCCCTTTGAAATCTTAATCTCCCCCTTTGCTGCATTATCTGAACATTCCTTGCAAGAACCAGATGGAAACATCAAGGCAGAGATAAGACAACTTGTTAAGGTCACATTCTACACCATATACATCATTCATG
Organism: Neotragus moschatus; assembly: GCA_006410615.1. Taxonomy (NCBI): domain Eukaryota; kingdom Metazoa; phylum Chordata; class Mammalia; order Artiodactyla; family Bovidae; genus Neotragus; species Neotragus moschatus. The sequence continues at coordinate 377,363 of SJYA01001462.1, forward strand.
CTTAATTGATTTGCAGCCCCACCTAAAGACAGATAGCCATACATTATGAAGCCTGAGAATATGAGAAAGATCATTTATGTTCCCCATTAATTCCCATTTGGAATGGCTCCTGACTTTACAAAACTTTTTGGCAGCACACTCACTGATGACGGATCACTCCTTTTCAGAGTAGAAATAGGGCAGATGTAGGGAGATTTATCTTTCAGTAAATTTCTAATGAAATAACAAAGTATGTTAGACAGATTCCAGTACCTACAACCCTACAAAAACAGCAAGTCCAAAATGCCTGACTTCACCACTAGTCTGAAATTCTGCAGACTCTCATTTAAAGGGGCACTTGCTCAGCTAGCACCTTGTCATGATGAAGGAATTTGGTTAGTTTCTGGGTCCACATTCTGACAGTCTGCATCTTCATGTGTGCCATGCAGCTTCATCATCCTGTCCCCTCTCCCAAACCTGGGCTTTCACCAGGATCATTGCACATCTGATCTGAGGTAACTCAGGACCTCCTTAGCCCTAAGTGGACCCTGTTAACTTGCCCTGCTCCTCCTCAACATGGATAAAGGACACCAACCAGAAAAATAAAACTGAGGAAAGAATGTCCTTGGACCTCTACTATCATCTGTGCTTTCTAGTGAAGTAGTGTTCTAGGAAAAAAGAAAGAGAAGAAAAAAACAGACAGAGAGAAAGAGGCTTACAGTAGTCAGATGGGATGACTCCTAAGTCAAGTAGAGAAAAGACTTTAAAAATAGTGTTTCAGAGAATGCTGCATCATCAGAAAAAAATGAAACCGAGAGGATTTCCAGGTGGCACATATTGTGTCTCCAGGAAGAGCTTCTGTGGAGAAAACAAAACAATACACACACTAAAAATAATTTTTTTTATAAGCAGCATGTCAGTAATAAAGGGGATGTGTGAATGACCTAGGAGATGATTCCAAGCCAGAGATTCAGAAACTGAATACATAACAGAGGCCAGCATGAGCAGCCTTATAAACCAAGGACTGGTTTCTAAGATGCTGACTTGACCTATGTCCAGTGAGATTGTGAATGACAGTGATTATCATGCTTATATTCACCGCACAGAATCATGCAGTTAATTTTTATCTGATGATACTTTCTAATAACTCAATCTCTTTGAAAATATTACTTTAAGAAGTTTTGTCTATAAGCAAAACAGGTCTCTAACAAAAGGATATACAAATTTAGGTTTTTAATAGAATTTATAATTAATTGTTGGTCTTTCTGTGGTTAAAAAAAAAAAGATGTAAATTCTTCTATCCAAATCATGAATCACAGAAGGAAAGTATGAAAAAAATCTGGGGCTAATTTTAAATACTTGGAGAACAGATATATAAACATTTGTCAAAATTGTAGTGTTTGTTTTCCTGAAAAAAAAAAAAATATCAAGCCAATAGTTCCAAAAAAAAATCTATTGTGCCAAAATCTATTCTGCTAGTATAAACACCACATACACGCACCTGTTTCTATGTTGTTGTTGTTCAGTTGCTCAGTCGTATCCGAATCTTTCTGACTCCATGGAGTGCAGCACGCCAGGTTTCTCTGTCCATCACTACCTCCCGGAGTTTGCTCAAATTCATGTCCATTGAGCTGATGAAGCCATCCAACCATCTCATCCTCTGTCACCCTCTTCTCCTCCTGCCCTCAGTCTTTCCCAGAAGCAGAGTCTTTTCTAATGATTTGACTCTTCACATCAGGTGGCCAAAGCATCGCAGCTTCAGTTTCAGCATCAGTCCTTCCAATGAGTATTCAGGGTTGATTTTCTTTAGGATTGACTGGTTTGATCTTCTTGCTATCCAAGGGATTCTCAAAAGTCTTCTCCAGCACTATAGTTCTAAAGAATCAATTCTTTGGTGCTCAGCCTTCTTTATGGTCCAGCTCTCACATCTGTACATGACTACTGAAAAAACCAAAGCTTTGACTATATGGACCTTTGTCATCAAAGAGATGTCTCTGCTTCTTAATACAAAGTAAGTTTCGTTTATTAGAGAACCATACTGGTCTGATGGCGAAGTTAAAAGGATAAAGACATAGCTCTGGTTTGGAGTTTGGCATTCCTACATGGGCAGACAACAAGGCTGTGTCTGTGTTGTCTGGGAAACACTCCCCTCTGGGGCTGCTACAACTTCTATCAGCTGAGTCTGGTGGAGAGCAGAATTTTATATGTCCCTGAAAGGGAAAATTCCGTCAACGGACTTCAGAGTCACCACTACTCTCTGTTTTAGAATCAGGAGGACAATTCTTTCTTTCCTTTATCAATGTTCTCACTAATCATCATTTAAAAAAAAAAAAAAAAACCTTGAAAAAAACAGGTCATTCAGATGATGGTGTCAACCATCAAACTTTATAAATCCATCTCTTCCTAATCTGAAATTTCTTCCTCTGTGCTCTCTGATAGCCATTCTCAGTCATCAGCAAAATCCCTTACAAACAAGAAAATGTGTCTGAAAATTTTTTTATCATCTGTTTTTAGTGGAATCTTGATGCTCTGAGTTCATCTTGCCTTGGAGTCCTCTATGTAAAGTTAATTTTTCTTCTTTCTCTATCCCCACTACTTCACTTGAAATAAAAATAGCAACCTTTGAAATTCATAGCATCAGGCAATAACACACTCATCTATGCGCATAGAAGTCATCCGCCCATTCCCCGGACACTTCTCTTCCTCTGTGGATGCTTTACCTCCAGGATCACAGTCCCTTTTCCTTACACTGTTTCTTCCAGAATACTTGGTGTTTTCAACATCCACACTGATGAAACTTCCAGCAAATTGTTATTGTTGTTCAGTCGCTAAGTTGTACCTGACTCTGTGACTCCATGGACTGCAGCATGCCAGGCTCCTTGTCCTCCACTATCTCCCAGAGTTTGCTTAAATTTCTGCCCTTTGAGTAAGTGATGCTACCTAACCATCCCATGAATTGATCTCTCAAGTTAGCTATATTCTTGTTTCTCATCCCACCAAAACAACTCAATATCATGATGATATTCTAGTAGAAACTACTCATAACTTTAGTCCTCCTCAAACTGAATTACAAAATCTGTACTCTGACAAACAATTTCCATCTAGCTAGTTTACTCCATCTACTTCTTTCTGTCCAATAACCTTTGAAGCAACAGACATATGTAAAATTGCATTTCATTTATCTCCGATATTACACTCCCCTGGTTCCAATCATTATTCTCTATTTTCTCCTTACTTAGCCTAAATTCAATATTCAATCATATTAAACACTTTTTTTTTGATACTTTGAAATTCCTCTTTGTTCTGAACTTTTACTTTAACAAAATCACAGCTCTGATTTTACCTTTTTTTTTTTTTTTTACGTTGTTCCTGTACTGCTGCTGCTGCTGCTAAGTCGCTTCAGTCGTGTCCGACTCTGTGCGACCGAATAGACGGCAGCTCACCGGGCTCCCCCATCCCTGGGATTCTCCAGGCAAGAACACTGGAATGGGCTGCCATGTCCTTCTCCAAAGCATGAAAATGAAAAGTGAAAGTGAAATTGCTCAGTCGTGTCTGACTCTTAGCGACTCCATGGACTGCAGCCTACCAGGCAAGAGTACTGGAGTGGGGTGCCATTGCCTTCTCTGGTTCCTGTACTAGTGGCAAGCAATTCAGAGGGATGGAAAACACAACTATGCTGATTGCTCTGACTTTAAATGTATAATCACTCATTGTAGGGGATCAGATTAATGTCTCTAAATACTATACTTCCCATCTATTTAATTCCTAAATAATCTAAATGATTATTCCATCTTACTTCAAAAAACTTGTCTTTCTTTTCAGCTTTTCATCAATTTTCCTCTTCCATTTATGAAAGCATTTTTGTGTTTCTACACTTGAGAACCTTTTTATTCACTTCAGTCTCTCAGTCGTGTCTAACTCTTTGTGACTCCATGAATCATAGCACACCAAGCCTCCCTGTCCATCACCAACTCCCAGAGTTTACTCAAACTCATGCCCATGGAGTCAATGATGCCATCCAGCCATCTCATACTCTGTCATCCCCTTCTCCTCCTTCCCCCAGTCCCTACCAGCATCAGGGTCTTTTCCAATGAGTCAACTCTTCTCATGAGGTGGCCAAAGTACTGGAGTTTCAGCTTTAGCATCTGTCCTTCCAATGAACACCCAGGATTGATCTCCTTTAGAATGGACTCGTTGGAACTCCTTGCAGTCCAATGGAGTTGCAAGAGTCTTCTCCAACACCACAGTTCAAAAGCATCAATTCTTCAGTGCTCAGCTTTCTTCACAGTCCAACTCTCACATCCATACATGACCACTGGAAAAACCAAAGCCTTCTCTAGATGGACCTTTGTTGGCAAAGTAATGTCTCTGCTTTTGAATATGCTATCTAGGTTGGTCATAACTTTCCTTCCAAGGAGTAAGCGTCTTTTAATTTCAAGGCTGCAATCACCATCTGCAGTGATTTTGGAGCCCCCCAAAATAAAGTCTGACACTGTTTCCACTGTTTCCCCATCTATATCCCGTGAAGTGATGCCATGATCTTCGGTTTCTGAATGTTGAGCTTTAAGCCAACTTTTTCTCTCTCCTCTTTCACTTTCATTAAGGCTTTTTAGTTCCTCTTTACTTTCTGCCATAAGAGCGATATCATCTGCATATCTGAGATTATTGATATTTCTCCCAGCAATCTTGATTCCAGCTTGTGCTTCTTCAATCCCAGCATTTATCATGATGTACTCTACATAGAAGTTAAATAAGCAGAGTGACAATATACACCCTTGACATACTCCTTTTTCTATTTGGAACCAGTCAGTAGTTCCATGTCCAGTTCTAACTGTTGCTTCCTGACTTGCATATAGGTTTCTCAATAAGCAGGTCAAGTTGTCTGGTATTCCCATCTCGTTCAGAATTTTCCACAGTTTATTGTGATCCACACAGTCAAAGTCTTTAGCCTAGTCAATAAAGCAGAAATAGATGTTTTTCTTTCTGGAACTCTCTTGCTTTTTCGAAGATCCAGTGGATGTTGGCAATTTGATCTCTGGTTCCTCTGCCTTTTCTAAAACAAGCTAGAACATCAGGAAGTTCACGGTTCATGTATTGCTGAAATGTGGCTTGGAGAATTTTGAGCATTACTTTACTAGCATGTGAGATGAGTGCAACTGTGGTTTAGTTTGGACACTCTTTGGCATTGCCTTTCTTTGGGGTTGAAATGAAAACTGACCTTTTCCAATCCTGTGGCCACTGCTGAGTTTTTCAAATTTGCTGGCATATTGAGTGCAGCACTTTCACAGCATCATCTTTCAGAATTTGAAACAGTTCAACTGGAATTCCATCACCTCCACTAGCTTTGTTCATAGTGATGCTTTATAAGGCCCACTTAACTTCACATTCCAGGATGTCTTTGTCTAGGTGACTGATCCCACCACTGTGATTATCTGGGTCATGAAGATCTTTTTTGTACAGTTCTTCTGTGTATTCTTTCCACCTCTTCTTAATATCTTCTGCTTCTGTTAGGTCCATACCATTTCTTTCTTTTATTGAGCCCATCTTTGCATGCAGTGTTCCCTTGATATCTCTAATTTTCTTGAAGAGATCTCTAGTCTTTCCCATTCTGTTGTTTTCTTCTATTTCTTTGCATTGATCACTGAAGAAGTCTTTTTATCTCTGCTTGCTATTCTCTGTAATTCTGCATTCAGATGCTTATATCTTTCCCTTTCTCCTTGGATTTTTGCTTCTCTTCTTTTCACAGCTATTTGTAAGGCCTCCCCAGACAGCCATTTAGCTTTCTTACACTTCTTTTCCAATGGGATGGTCTTGACCCCTATCTCCTGTACAATGTCAAGAACTTCCATCCATAGTTCACCAGGAGCTCTACCAGATCTAGTCCCTTAAATCTATTTCTCACTTTCACTATATAATCCTAAGGAATCTCATTTAGGTCATACCTGAATGGTCCAGTGGTTTTCCCTACTTTCTTCAATTTAAGTCTGAATTTGGCAATAAGGAGTTCATGATCTGAGCCACAGTCAGCTCCTGGTCTTGTTTTTGTTGATTGTATAGAGCTTCTCCTGAAGAATATAATCAATCTTATTTCGGTGTTGACCATCGGGTGATGTCCATAGTGGAGTCTTCTTTTATGTTGTCAGAAGAGGATATTTGCTATGGCCAGTCCATTCTCTTGGCAAAACTCTATTAGCCTTTGCCCTGCTTCATCCATATTCCAAGGCCAAATTTGTCTGTTACTCCAGGTGTTTCTCTACTTCCTACTTTTGCATTCCACTCTCCTATAATGAAAAGGACATCTTTTTTAGATGTTCATTCTAAAAGGTCTTGTAGGTCTTCACAGAACCTTTCAACTTCAGCTTCTTCAGTGTTACTGGTTGGGGCATAGGCTTGGATTACTGTGATAATAATGGTTTGCATTGGAAATGAACAGAGATTATTCTGTCATTTTTGAGATTGCATCCAAGTACTGCATTTTGTACTCTTTTGTTGACCATGAGAACCTTTAGTCTCAATATTGCATAGTCCTAGTAAGAATAGGTCAGATCCTATTGCCTCTCTGCTGGATACTTTCCCATTGTTGATCACATCATCCAGAAACAAAGTGAAAGTCCTTACAATGGCACATAAAGCCTTCCAGGGTTTTAACCTAATCCAGGTCTGACTCATATTCAGTACAAACTGAATCTTGATCTCTTGTTTGAACATGTCAGGCATTTTTCAGCCGCAAGGTAATTGCACCTGCTATTGTCTCTCCCATCTCCTAAACATCCACTTCCCTCACTTCCTCACCATCTCTCAGTCTACAACAATAACATTTTTTCATAAAGATTTCCTTTATTTCCTACATAAAACTGGACCAAGCATAGCCCTTGATTTGTCTCCATAGTAGGTCATATTAATATAAGGTACTATGCATTTTATTATTCTTTAAAAGTATTTTATCTGCCTCCAACACAAATGTGAATTTCATGAGGGAAGGCATTTTAGTCTCCTGTATTTCTTTCCATATCATGCTCCCCACCCACAGTCACACCTAGAACAGTGCCCAGTTCATAGACTATTCTCTATAACTATCATCTGAATGAATGAATAAAAATACTATTAGTCCTTCATTCAGTCCATGCCCAATTTTGAGTTTCAAGAATAGAAGTAAAAGAGACAGAACATTTCAATTTAGAAAAGACTTTGTGAAACGTTGACTACAGAAGATTCAAGGAGTTACAGGGCTCAAGTAATAATATATGCCACACACGTGAAGAGAAAGCCCTTTTCCGCACTTCTCTCCAGAACCCCCCTCCCAGTTTATCTGGCAAACCTAAAGACCAGCATTATTTTGAAAATTTTATTTCTGATGATGAATGATTGTAACAAAATTTTCTACTTTTCATTAAAAGGCAGGCTGTATGACTCTGTGGAAAAGAAAAAAAAATACAAAGACATAGTGTGTGGATCCTGCAAATGACAATTTCTATGTTAGCATACACAAAACCAGACTTTTGCAATCTCAGAAACAGCTAGTAACTTTCTGAGAGATAGCTGATTTCCAACAATACAGCCTGTGGGGGTTCATTTCAGAGCTTGAGGATGGCAGTAAGTGTCCCCCTATAGACATGTAAAGATAGGGTCAGTAATAATGGTTTTGCACAGTATATTAACTCACTGAAATTTCATTCATCCAGAAGTAAAGACCTTAGTTCAGAACACAAGGGATGTTATCACCGAGGGCACTTATAGAAGCTTCTCCCCAGAGGCAGGAATACTGCAGACAAGCTGACACTGTACTTCCAGGGGCGTCCGTCACATCTAAATCTTGTTAATGTGATTTAGTTGGAAGGTTAGCTCATCCTCAGCAACACATATTTAGTTCATGGTTTAAATAATATAGAATTTTTTAGGAATTTGCTTTAAAATTATAAGACATAGCTATAGGACATTTGCTTTATAGTCTTAAAACTCTGTAAATAGTTTTTTTCCTTAACGGAAGTATTAAAATACATAGTAAATCATGAGTCATGAGGTTACTTCCAGTTATGATGTGTTTCACTCTTTGAGACAGGCTCTGATCATTCGTGTAGGATTTGTTTTCTTATTGTATTTGTAGGCATCAAAATATTATTATGTATATATAGCTGTTTACATATGAGCAGGAAACTTAGGGAAGAGAACCACTCCCGTTTTTGCATACCAAATACATTGACAAGAGATTTTGTTGTTGTTGTTGTTTGAAAGTGACGGATAGTTTGGAAAAAAATATTTTTTCTTGCCCTTACTGAAAAGGCGCATTGCACATCATTGTAGGATGAGGAAAACATAGTTTGTAGAGGTCTGGTTATGAGTTTTGTTTATTTGAAACACTACCCACATTTAAAAATCTTTCTTAATGGCATTAGTGCTAAAGAACCTGCCCGCTTGTGCAGGAAACACAAGACACAGATTCAATCCCCGGGTCACGAAGACCCCTTGGAGAAGGGAATGGCAACCCATTCTAGTATTCTTGCCTGGAGAATCCCATGGACAGAGGAGCCTGGTGGACTACAATCCATGGGGCCACAAAGAGACATGACTGGACAGAGCGATTAACACTTTAACTTCCTCATTTAAAATAGGATTGTTACTATTTCAAGTGGTGAATTCCATTGTAATGCCAATTCTACAATTTACTTAGGATTGATTTAAGTGATAATTCTGTGGCAGGGGTACTTTTTGAAATAATCTAAGGATGTATTTACTGAATAAAAAGAACATCAAGATGACTGAGGCATCCTCCTTCCGAGAAAACATTTTAAAATTCAGGGTTACCTACTTTAGGAAACAAAAAAGACACCTTTATAACTAAAGTTCTTTCCTTTTTAGAAGCATATTTTGTGAGACAAAAGTCTTCATAAGACTGGGGACTCTGTTTTATTCATCACAGTGGGATCTGGTGACCAAGAGAGACCTTTAGTAAGAGTTTGCATCCAGGAAGGAAATTGCTATCTCTGTGTTATGTGTCTGAATGGAATGGCACTGTTCACACATCAGGCTAGGAGAGAGAAGGGCCCAAGTTAGCATGTCTATGTCACCAGGGCCATTTGTTCTATTACATCCATCCCTTTCTGAAAATGTGAACCAGATGGTCTCTGACCACGTAAGACCAGGACTCCACATCCAGGAGAAATCTTTCCTTTTGTTTGTGTCTGCAGCTAACACCTGCCTCATTACCTTTGACTCTCCTAAGAGCCTTTTGTGTGGCATTCAGAGATAAAAAGCAGAAAAAACTGATTAAGAACTGGGAAGAGGGGAACCTGCCTTTCTGCAGTTTTTCTGACAACTGCAGAGATGAGATTCTCAGTCCCACTGAGGAGAGGCCAAGGTAGAGCATTTAATGCAAAAGAAAGTTTATTTATTGAGCTCCACCCTTTAGATATAAGCTGTCATTTCTTCATGGCAAGATGTCCTCTCTTCCTTTCCGCTTTGCTCAAAGGAGCTGTCAGGTCAGGAAAGGGGGAAAATGAAGCAAATGCTTTTCCCTTTTCAATTTCCCAGCGGGGGGAGCCCTGTTCAAATGCCAGGCATGCCCTGCTGCTTTCTGCATCAACAGATGGCAGATGGCTCCATTCCTTGCGTTTGTTTCCTATTCAGCAAATTGCAGGTCACATCTGGTCCAGCCTCTGCTTGGTCTGAGCAGATGGGAGTTCACATTCTTTATAGGTGGCTGGCTTAAAAAAAAAAAAAAAAGGTAAAAAAGAGTGAGCAAGAGGATAGAAATAAACGAGAAAGACAGAGAAGCCTTTAAAATGGTGACAAGAAAATCTGAACAGCTGGTGTGATCTCAGTATCAGCAAACCATTTAGCTAGACTCCAGCCAACAATGAATGGAAGAGAATCTCACTTAGAGACAGCCAAGCAGTCCAGAACAGTGAAGAGCAAACTTCCAGATGTGGCAAAGTTCAATTTACCCTCCAGAGATGCTCAGCTTTCTTCTACCCTGATGTTTTATGAGTAAGTCTTAGGAAAATCACTTGTGCTTCAGAGTGTTAAAATACACTTCTACTCTATTGTTCTAATTGACTCCAGCTCTGGCTGAAATTGACGAGCATTCTGCTAAATGACCATCCAGGCAAAACAGTAGACCAGAGAAGTCACGATGGTGCGCCTCAGGGAAATAATATTGTTCCTGAGCTGAATTTGTGTTGCAAAAAAACAGTTCTCCAATTTGGATGTTCATGATAAACATCAGTTGTGGTTATTAGACATGCAGACAGCAGAGTCCCAGCCCAGCTATTCTGATCCAGTGGGTTTAAACCAGTGTTTCTGAACCTTGCGTGTGCTCAGTATGCTCCTTGCGACCTGATGGATGGTGGCCGGCCAGGCTCCTCTGTCCATGGCATTCTCCAGGCAAGCGTATTGGAGTGGGTTACCATATCCTCCTTCAGGGGACCTTCTTGGCCCAGGGACTGAGTCCCTGTCTCTTATGTCTCCTGTACTGGCAGACGAGTTCTTTACCACTAGCACCACCTGGGAAGCCTTTTCTAAAACATACTTTGCACAAAAATCACCTTATGTGTTTGTTAAACAGGTTTAATAAACATGGGTTCTGGACCTCAACTATATCTCCTACGACCTGCTTCAATGGTTCTGGGAAACCAGTAATGTACATTTTTAATAAATATTCCAAAATAGTTTATACCAATGAAATCTGAAGACCTCTGGTTTAGAAGAAGGCTTTGAGGTCTTGCTATATTAAAAGTCACATGGATAGTTCAGGCGTTCAGAGAAGTTCATCGGTTTCTGACTTACAGGTTAATGTTTGGCAATACAGTTTAGAGTGTACAACATCAACCTTAATATGGGTATTTAATCATCAAAATATCACTTATTAACCCTGGTCAATTGTGAAATTTCCTAAAGAAGAAACCAGGGACAGGAGAGTATAATTAGTAAGTAAGTTACTTCTGTGTTACAAAGGATATAAGCATGTCTGTCTGTTTTCATGTTTGCTTGTACAGTCACCTGTGCTGTAACATTTATTTTGAAAATGTGAATTTGTTCCAATGCGTTTGACATATTAGAGAGCAATCTGAGCATAACTTGAATTTCACATTTGCTTAGGCATGATTTGTCTGCAAGAAACACTAGAAAAATGCAGAAAACAGCGTCTAGCTTAACTAAGTAGGAATGTTCAAGATATGAAGGTACACGTGCATGCAGGAACAGAAACACAAGCGTGCACACACACCCCTACACCAACTACCAGCTACAGGCACACCAGTTCACCTCTCCTGTTATGAGCCACACCTATCCACATCTGGCCTTAAAGCTTTCGATCCAGTTTCGCTTAAGGTACATCTGCAAACTCACAACAGCTCACAAGATACAGTCCTTCAGACACAGCCAAAGACCCTCTGCTCCTTTTAATTCGATTCACTTTTTTATCAGCTTGTTTCTTCTTTCTTTCCATCAATATTGCTTTCTATTTTTATTTCTCTCGCTCTCTCTTTTTAGTACACGAGGTAGCAGATATGAGAGTCCAGTGGGCAGCCCATAAGAGAATGGGTGTCCTTTCCACCAGGAAGCTAAGGTCACCTTTGAAGTAACGAGCAAATTATTACAGTACTTAGGACTTTCTTAGCTATTCAATATGTGTCAAATTGTACTATCTTCCTGTAAGTTTCCTATGTTTTTTTAACATGTTTCTATCAAAGTTTTTGAATTTTGCACTCTAATCTCATATTTAACTTAAGTCTTATGTCTTTATTTATTTATTTATTTTTGAGAGGCAGGGGGCTTCCCTGGTGTCTCAGATGGTAAAGCATCCACCTGCAATGCGGGAGACCCGGGTTCGTTCCCTGGGTGGTGAAGATCCCCTGGAGAAGGAAATGGCAACCCAATCCAGTACTCTTACCTGGAAAATTTCATGGACAGAGGAGCCTGGTAGGCTACAGTCCATCGAGTCAAAAAAAGTCAGACATGACTGAGCGACTTCGCGTCACTTCTTCACTTTTTTTTTTTTTTAGTAAACTTTCATTCCAGCAACAGTTTTAGATTAACAGAAATTATGAAAAATGTGGGGCGAGTTCCCAAATGTGTCAAACCCAGTTTCACTTACAGTTAACATCTTATGCTAGAATGGGCTTCCCCAGTGGCTCAGAGGTAAAGAATCAACCTGCGATGCAGGCGTTGGATGAGATATAGGTTCCGTCCCCAGGCCGGGAAGATCCCCTGTAGGTGGGCAACCCAGTCCAGTATGCTTGCCTGGAGAATCCTCACGGACAGAGGAACCTGGTGGGCTATAGGCCTTAGGGTCACAAAGAGTCAGACACGACTGAAGAGGCTTTGAAGGCATGTATGTTAGAATGGTCTGTTTGTCATATATATGTGCCGGTATTGATACATTATCATTAAATAAAGCTCATACTTCATTTTCATTTCTTTAGTTTTTCCCTAATATCTTTTTTTTTTAATTGTTTTTGCCCCAAGATCCATTCCAGATCATCACATTACATTTAATCCTTATGCCCCCTAAATTTCTNGTCCCCAGGCCGGGAAGATCCCCTGTAGGTGGGCAACCCAGTCCAGTATGCTTGCCTGGAGAATCCTCATGGACAGAGGAGCCTGGTGGGCTATAGGCCTTAGGGTCACAAAGAGTCAGACACGACTGGAGAGACTTTGAATGCATGTATATTAGAATGGTCTGTTTGTCATATATATGTGCCAGTATTGATACATTATCATTAAATAAAGCTCATTCTTCATTTTCATTTCTTTAGTTTTTCCCTAATATCTTTTTTTTAAATTGTTTTTGCCCCAAGATCCATTCCAGATCATCACATTACATTTAATCCTTATGCCCCCTAAATTTCTTGGCTTGGACAGTTTCTTAGACATTCCTTGGGTCTTACAACTTTAACGTTTTAGGAGCATTGTTCAGGTGTTTCGCAAAACACCTGTCAACTGAGATCTACCTGATGTTCTCCTCTGATAAGACTAGAGATGTGTGTTTCTGAGGGAAAACCACAGACGCCCAAAAGGTAAAGTGCCTTTCATCATCTTATGTGAAGGATGTATACTATCAGTGCAGTTTATGGCTGTATTAACCTACCTCTCCTGGATGAGGTTTGACAGGTTTTCCTATCATAAGGCCTCTTTTTTATCCCCCTTCTCAGGCTGTGTTCACTGGAAGGATGTTACTATCTGTTGTTGCTGTTTAATCATTAAGTTGTGTCCAACTCTTTTGTGACCAATGCACTGTAGCCTGCCGGGCTCTTCTGTCCATGAGATTTTCCAGGCAAGAAGATTGAAGTGGGTTGCCATTTCCTTCTCCAGAGGGGTCTTCTGGACCCCGGGACTGAACCCTTGTCTCCTGCCTTGGCAGGCAGATTCTTTGCCATTGAGCCATCTGGGAAGCCCGTTACTATATGTATCGCACATTAAAGAGTTAAACTCTCCTCTTCCTTAAGAACAAAATATCTATATAATTTATTTGGAATTTTTCTAAACAGGAGGTCTTTTTTTTTTTCTCTCTTGTCTTTCATTATGTGTTTATTCAATCACTTGTTTTTACCATTTTCTGTGTGTGTGTTTCTAGCACTTTTGTTGTTTTTTGTTTGTTTGTTTAAATTTATTTATTTTAATTGGANNNCTAAATGTAAGACCAGAAACTATAAAACTTCCAGAGGAGAACGTAGGCAAAACACTCTCTGACATAAATCACAGCAGGATCCTCTATGATCCACCTCCCAGAATATTGGAAATAAAAGCAAAAATAAACAAATGGGACCTAATTAAAATTTAAAACTTCTACACAACAAAGGAAACTATAAGCAAGGTGAAAAGACAGCTTTCAGAATGGGAGAAAATAGTAGCAAATGAAGCAACTTACAAAGAATTAATCTCAAAAATATACAAGCAACTCTTGCAGCTCAATTCCAGAAAAATAAATGAACCAATGAAAAAATGAGCCAAAGAACTAAACAAATAGTTCTCCAAAGAAGACATATGGATGGCTAACAAACACATAGAAAGATATTCTGCATCACTCATTATCAGAGAAATGCAAATCAAAACCACAATGAGGCACCATTTCATGCCAGTCAGAATGGCTGCGATCCAAAAGTCTGCAAACAATAAATGCTGGAGAAGTTGTGGAGAAGAGAGAACCCTCTTACACTATTGGTGGGAATGCAAACTATTACAGCCACTATTCAGAACAGTGTGGAGATTCCTTAAAAAACTGGAAATAAAACTGCCATACCACCCAGCAATCCCACTGCTGGGCATACACACCAAGGAAGCCAGAATTGAAAGAGACACATGTACCCCAATGTTCTTTGCAGCACTGTTTATAATAGCCAGGGCATGGAAGCAACCTAGATGTCCAGCAGCAGATGAATGGATAAGAAAGCGGTGGTACATATACACGATGAAGTATTACTCAGCCATTAAAAAGAATACATTTGAATCCATTCTAATGAGGTGGATGAAACTAGAGCTTATTATACAGAGTGAGGTAAGCCAGAAACACCAATACAGTATACTAATGCATATATATGGAATTTAGAAAGATGGTAGCGATAACCCTGTATGCAAGACAGCAAAAGAGACACAGATGTATAGAACAGTCATTGGACTCTGTGGGAGAGGGCAAGGGTTGGATGATTTGTGAGAATGGCATTGAAACATGTATAATATCATATATGAAATGAACCACCAGTGCAGGTTCGGTGCATGATGCAGGATGCTCGGGGCTGGTGCACTGGGATGACCCAGAGGCATGGCATGGGGAAGGAGGTGGGAGGGGAGTTCAGGATGGGGAACACATGTACACCCGTGGTGGATTCATGTTGATGTATGGCAAAACCAATACAATATTGTAATGTAATTAGCCTCCAATTAGAATAAATAAATTTATATTAAATGAATAAATGTAATACCAGAAACTATAAAACTCAGAGGAAAACATAAGCAGAACACTCTCTGACCTAAATCACAGCAAGATCCTTTATGACCCACTCTCAGAATAATGGAAATACAAACAAAAATAAACAAATGGGACTTAATTAAACTTAAAAGCTTTGTACAACAAAGGAAACTATAAGAAAGGTGAAAAGGCAGCCTTCAGAATGGCAGAAAATAATAGCAAACAAAGTAACTGACAAAGAATTAATCTTCCAACTATACAAGCAGCCTATATAGCTCAATACCAGAAAAATAAACAACCCTATAAAAAAAATGGGCCAAAGAACTAAACAGACATTTCTCCAAAGAACACATACAGATGGCTAACAAATGCATGAAAAGATGCTCAGCATCACTTAGTAGCAGAGAAATGCAAATCACAGCCACAGTGAGGTACAATCTCATGCCGGTTAGAATGGCTGCTATCAAAAAGAAAATGCTCCAGTAAATGCTAGAGATGGTGCGGAGAAAAGGGATCTCTCTTACACTGTTAGTGGGAATGCAAACTAGTGCAGCCACTATGGAGAACAGTGTGGAGATTCCTTAAAAAACTGGGAATAAAACTGCCATACCACCCAGCAATCCCACTGCTGGGCATACACACCAAGGAAACCAGAATTGAAAGTGATACATGTATCCCATTGTTCACTGAAGAACTGTTTACAGTAGTTAATGGGCATGGAAGCGGCCTGGATGTCCATCAGCAGACGAATGTATAAGGAAGTTGTGGTACATATACACAATGGAATATTACTCAGCTATTAAAAAGAACAGATTTGAATCAGTTCTAATGAGGTGAGGAAACTGGGGCTTATTATACAGAGTGAGTTCAGTTCAGTTCAGTCGCTCAGTCATGTCCAACTCTTTGTGACCCCATGGACTGCAGCACACCAGGCCTCCCTGTCCATCACCAACTCCCAAAGTTTACTCAAATTCATGTCCATTGAGTCAGTGATGCCATCCAACCATCTCATCCTATGCCATCCCCTTCTTTTCCCACCTTCAAGCTTTCCCACCATCAGGTTCTTTTCTAGTGAGTCAGGTCATCACATCAGGTGGCCAAAGTATTGGAGTTTCAGCTTCAGCATCAGTCCTTCCAATGAATATTCAGAACTGCTTTCCTTTAGGATGGACTAGTTGGATCTCCTTGCTGTCCAAGGGACTCTCAAGAGTCTTCTCCAACACCACAATAGAGTGAAGTAAGCCAGAAAGAGAAACACTAATACAATATATTAACACATACATATGGAATTTAGAAAGGCAGTAACGGCAGCCCTATATGCAAGACTGCAAAAGAGACACAGATGCAAAGAACAGACTTTTGGATAGTGTGGAAGACGGTGAGGGTGGGAGGATATGAGAGAAGAGCATTGAAATGTGTATATTACCGTATGTATACTGGATGACCAGTGCAAGTTTAACGCATGAAACAGGGCACTCAAAGCTGGTGCTCTGGGACAACTCAGAGGGATGGGGTGGGGAGGGAGGTGGGAGGGGTTTGAGGATGGGGGGACACTTGTGCACCTGTGGCTAATTCATGTCTATGTATGGCAAAAACCACCGCAATGTTGAAACTAACCTCCAATTAAAATAAATTAATTAATTTTAAAAAATAGTCCAGCCAGGCAGGCAATAGATGAAAGAAGACAGTGTAAACCAATAAAGTAGTTTAAAGTAAGGTGACATTAAAATGCTAAAGTAAAGTAACATTCTGCCTCTCAGGTCCTATATATCTTCTGTTAAAAGAAACAGTCTTCAGGTTTATATTTGGTAAAATGTGACTGACAACAGCAGTGAATATTTTTGTAAGAATAAAGCATTCTTACAACACGGTGCCTGATGGTGTGTGCATGCGTGCTAAGTTACTTCAGGCATGTCTGTATCTTTGTGATCCTGTGGACTATAGCCTGCCAGGCTCCTCTGTTCATGGGATTTTCCAGACAGGAATACTGGAGTAGGTTGCAATGACTTTCTCTAGGGGCTCTTCCTGACCCAGGGATTGAACCTGGAAAGCCTGATGGCATAGTGCCTGATGGTATAGTGCCAAAAATAATAATAATAATAATAATAATGATGACTGTAATTATTTTATTGCAGTTTAGCATATCACGGGGAACATATCTTCCCCTTCTATTATCCCTTCCACTAAGATTATGATTGAGGATTATACTTTCCTTAATTGTTCTTCAACATGCTCAAACTCTCTCCTTCCTCACTTTTGCTTCTCTTATTTTCTAAGACTTGACATTCTTCAAAGCATCTAACTGAGGTATTTATATTCTAGATCCCTTTTTTAACCATTTGCTATTACCATTTTTACCTAAATCTAATATATAGCACTTAACCATTTCATGATTGGCTTTCTCCTCTGTATAATGGAGGAACTTGTAGAACTTCCCTCAGAAAATTTTGTAAGTATGAGACGAAAAGTTCATACATGTGATGCACAAAAACAATCACATGCATCAATGAACACAGTAGAGAACCAAGAAATAAACCCACGTGTAAATGATCAATTAACCTGCGAAAAGGCAAGGATATGAAGGGAAATAAAAGACAGCCTATTCAGTAAATGGTACTGAAAAACTGGACAATTACATGCAAAAGAATCGAAATGGACTATTTTTTTTCATATCATATTAAAATAACCTAAAAATCAATTAAAGTGTTGGCTATATAACCTCAAACAATAAAAGTCTTAGAATAAAACATAGTCAGTATTGAAAAGATTTTCAGCAGTATATTTTTGGTTCTGACTACTTAGCCAAGGGCAACAAAATTAAAAAAGTAAACAAAATGGGCTTCATCAAATTAAAATCATTTGGAACAGTGAAGGAAACCATCAATAAAATGGAAAGACAAACGACTGAATGGGAGACGGAATTTGCAAATGATATTTCTCAGAAGACGTTAATATAAAAAAATATATAATGAGCACACATACCTCAGTATTGAGAAAGCATTACTGATTTACAAATGTACAGATAACATAAATAGATTTTTTTTCAAGGAATACTTACGTATGGCCAAGAGGTACATGAAAAGATGCTAACCATCACTAATCATTAGGGAAATATAAATTAAAACCACAATAAAATATCACCTCACACCCGTAAGAATGGGTATTATCAACATGATGAAATAACAAATGTTGGGGAGGATGTAAAGAAAAGAAACCATCATGAACTTTAGATGGGAATGAAAATTGGGGCAGCCACTAGGGAAAATAGTGAGGATGTTCCTCAGAAAAAAAAAAGCAAATAGAACTACTGTAAAATTCAGGAAATCTATTTTGGGTATTTATGGGAAGAAAACAAAAACATTAATTTGAAAAGATGTATGCAACCTCAGTAGTCATGTATGGATGCCACAACTGGGCCATAAAGAAGGCTGAGTGTGAAAGAATTGAATTCCTATTAGAAATACACATCTGAGGTCAGGATATTTACCTTCATTCACAAGTGAACATATTTGCACTGAAATAAAATGCTATTCTCTTTCATGATCATTTTTAGCAATCATTCGAATAACTATTTTATTAGGAAAAAGTGGTAACTTTCTCAGCAATATAGCAGGGATTTTTTTTTCTCCTACATCATTCTCTGTTATTCTCTATTCCAAGAATAGAATACTCCCCTTTGTGTCACTGTATTCTATGTTATGTGATTAATATTGCCTGCAAGAAATGAAGTTAGCTCATGATAAGTAGTTTAAAGTTATTCAAGCCGTCTTCTTTGTTATGCACAGAAGTGAGAAGCAGCAGGAAAGTCCAACCCAGCCATCATAGATTCTACTTTGAGTATAGGAGCTGCTAACATTCCATCAGTGCAAATAACATATCAAGAGATGCAATTCCTGGAACCTTGCCATTTACTACTTTCCCACATGTATCACTATAAAATAAAATAGCACAGTCTTTCCTAAGAAGGGAAAAGGAAGATGTAGGTACAGATGATACACAATCCTTGCTTGTTCAACAATAAATGAGTTCAGAGAATCACCAAACCACCATACGGACGGAGTGGAAACAATAAACTATAGATGATAGATAGATATTAATTTACAGTGTTTAAATTCTGTATTATCATTGTTGTTCTCATTAATTGTACTAACACTAAAGTAACTTTTGTATAGCCCTCTAGGGGCTTTTAAGTATATTTCAAATTTATAGAAAGAACAATCTCAGTAACTGTAACCATCAACAGATACCTTAACTGGTTTTATTTTCATGGTTTCTTTTAAGTACACAATCAGAATTTTCTCTCCTTGGGAGGAATCATGGGAATGGAATTTTTAAAGGGTTGCAAATTCTTGATGAGAAATGGACTTAGATATTTTCTTTTAGGGGTTTTATTTTATCCATAATCAAGATTATTCATCCCCTGTAATGTTTACCCTTATATATATGAATATCTAACAAAGCTTATACTACATCTATGCACGGATATTAGTTGCTAAGTACATTTTTGCAAAGTCTTTTAAAATTAGTGAATAAATGAAGTAGAACATTAATTACATATGCATTTTATACATTCTGTTTCAAAATTGGGAAAGAGATTGTTCTGTACATTTTTAGCTTCCATTTCTGACATCTTAAACACAGAATTCTAAAGTTCACTATGAATTCTACTGCAATTCATGTGTTATACAGCAAACATATGTTAAATTCTATCCAATAGTTTTTGCTCAGTAGGAAATTAGTTGATTTATTTATAAAGATCAATTTTCTAATATATAAAAATGCTTTATGTAAATTAATTCAAGTTTGGGTAGACTGCATATGAAAATGGCTACCAAAATTTTGTCCAGCTTTATGCTTTTATACCTTGTCTTTAATCAGACTTGGAGACTATTTCTGTGTCAGTTGAACCAAGGTTGTCTATATTTATATTGCCCATCAGAATATGGCAAAAGTGATGAAGTGTACGTTCTAGAGACTAGCTCTTAAGATATCTGGTAGCTTCCATTTAGTTCTGTGGAACCCAAATTATTCTGTGAGGAAGCTTGTCTAGTTCTCAAAAGGAAGAAAAGAAAAGACATATGAGGCCTTGCCTCAGCCAATTTTCTTGCTTAGTCACTAAGTCCTGACCAACTCTTTTTGTGACCCCATGGACTTTGGGCCATGACTCTTCTGTCCATGGGATTTCCCAGGCAAGAGTACTGGAGTTGGTTGCCATTTTCTTCTCCAGAGTATATTCCCAACCAAGGATCGAACTCACATCTCCTGCTTGGCAGGAAAATTCTTTACCACTAAGGCCCCAGGGAAGACTTCAGCCAGCGTCAATGTCAGTCATGTAAAAAGGGTATCCTGAGATAAACAGGACCAAGTGTTCACATTTGCAACTTCACAAGTGGCGAAAAGAGAGACCAGCAAAATAACTGATGCAGCTGAGACCATCCACCACTGGCCTCATGAACTATCATAGACTGATTTTACCTTAAGTCACTTTGGACTTCCCTGGTGGTTCAGATGGTAAAGCGTCTGCCTACAATGTGGGAGACCTGGGTTCAATCCCTGGGTTGGGAAGATTCCCTGGAGAAGGAAATGGCAACCCACTTCAGCATTCTTGCCTGGAAAATCCCGTGGACAGAGGGGCCTGGTAGGCTACAGCCCATAGGGTCATAAAGAGTCGGACATGACAGAGTGACTTCACTTTCTTTTCTTAAGTCATTTTATTTGTGATAACTTCTTGGCTAAAATGCTATCAGGATTGTAAACTACTGCATTTTTAAAATACATCCTTCCACTGCTAAAATCATTCCTGATGAATCCAGAGTAAAACCATGAAGTTTCCCCTTTATGCCTTGGTAGCCACATGCTGCTTCCAGGCTTTCACTATGAGAGTGTCATGAGATGCCTTCTTCTTCTTCCAGAGTATCTCAGCGTGCTCCCTGGACCAAATGTGTCAGATTTATTTGGGGTTATTGTAAAATTTAAAATCTCAAACCACTCCCTTGACCTGCTAAATCCAAATGACAGGAAAAATCTAGGAAAGTGTATTTAAAACCAACACAGTTGTTTGCCAGCTTTTTTCTTTTCAGTGAATTATTGGCAATAACTACCATCTGATCCATGCATTTTATGAGAGCTACTTTGTGCATCACAGTCAAGCTAAGATATTACTAAAGGATGAATGTTTAATTCAAAAAGCTTCCAAAATACTATTCACCTTTTAATGTTACCCTACAGTGACTTGCCCTTGTAATGCTGGATTTACATACTCTGGGTGAGAAAGCTTTGAGGCTGGGTGCTGATTTTAGGTTTCTTTTCTAATTTTGTAATATAGTATGCAAATCACTTTTGGAGAACCTACTTATCAGGTCAGTGAGGAAGGAGGTTTCCATCAATGATTCTTAACCTCAGGAAAACAGTAATTTGTTTCAGAAATAAACTCTCCTGATGTGTAACACTGCACTCAGTATACTCTGAAATATGACATGTTGTAGATCCACCCCTTATGTGGACCAGCGCCTATTGCAGAAATAAGGATGCAGCTGGCTTGATTAAGCTGACAGCACCAAGATATGTGAGAATTTATGATGTGATGATTTTTATATATATTTCATCAGCCAAATATGAAGATAAATTGCATTGAACTAGCAGCTTTCCAGCTGAAGAATTTAAATTGTTAGTGTGAAACCAAAACTTAATAAAGCCGGGATAAGAACCAGGTTTTATTATTGGTGATAGAGTTTGGGTGGATAAATTCTAACCAATTCATTTAAACTTTCCAGTTTTATATTATGCCTGAGATAGAATGAAATGGAAGAAAAATAGCAATAGTGGAATGTGAAAATAAAAGAAATTTTTAAAAATTCAAAGCACTACAAAGGTTAGCTTCTCTAGGAGAAAACAAATGTTTCTGTATTTTAAATTCAACCATGGAATTTGAGAAGAAATTTATATCATTTGGGCCTACCCTAAGCTTACAGAAGGGAGAAGATCAATTGAAAAAAACTGATTCGCTTTCTGACTTTGTCGGTACTTTTCTATGAATCTCAGGCTTATTATGCATCTCTCTGGACTATAGTTTCCTTTTATTTAAATTTAGCTAAATAAATAAGATTTTTCAATTCCGTGGACTGTAACCTGCCAGGCTCCTCTGGTCCATAGAAATCTCCAGGCAAGAATCCTGAAGCGTGTTGCCATTCCTTTCTCCAGGGAATTTTCTTGACCCAGGGATCAAACCCAGGTCTCCTACATTGCAGGCAGATTCTGTACTCTCTGAGAGACTAGGGAAACCTGAAAAGATGAGGTGAAGGACCTTGATTTTGGAGAATGTTCTTGATAATCTATAGAGACTTAGTGTATATAAAAAATTATTTTAAAAACAGGTTCTATACTTAATATTTAAGATAGAAAAAGCCAGCTCAATAAATTATGAATTTTCTTGAGAATTTTTAGTTTACCAATCACTGTGCTAACCTACAGATATACTTTTTCTATTTTAAACATTCACTGCAACAATAAGTTGTAATCTGCCCACAGTTTCACAATTGGTAAAGTAATAGCTTGAATACCCCAAAGATTGTGATTATGAAGTTGTGGTGTTAAAGAAGTTGCCATTATAAATAAGTTAGCACCTTACTGTGTATATAGTGAGTGCTTGTGTCAGAATAATGAAACCATCTTTTAATTCTCTAGCAAATACTTGATGGAATAGATTCCAAATCACAATTTCTTTTTTCCTTCTCTGCTACCTGTCCTTCTGTCAAACATGTCCTGAAAAAGGAAGTGACGAAGGTTGATTAATTCTACCAGATATGTGAACAATCTATAAAATCTATAAAATTAAAATAGTATAGAACTATACTATTCTATACTACTATGTGTGTAAGAAGAGACAGACCAATTATATGGAATAAAAAATTCAAAAAGAGATCCAAGAATATTTGAAAATTTTATTTAAGATTGACATTTCAAATACTGCAAAAATAGATTAACATTTCAATAAATAGCATTGGAACAGCTATATAGTCATTTGGGCAAAGAAAAAGTTGAATCCATAACACACACTATGCAACACAGTAACCCCCAACAACTTCAGTGATGTAAATATAAAGTCATACAAGCAGGGGAAGTAAACAGGAGAAAAATGTGTTACCTGAAACAACCAGAGGAAGTAAAAGATAATTGGTTCCATCAAAGCAAAACAAACAAACAGAATAAAAAAGTTTTGTGTGACAGGAACACCGGAGTCAAAATCAAAAGACCATGAGCTGGAAGAAACATATCTGTTTCCTTTTATTTTTATCTTAAAAAAGAAACTAATAGACCGAAGAATAAAAATACTAAAAGTCACTTAGCAATAATTTTACAAAATAATGCACAGATTTCAAGAATTAAAAAATGTTTAAAGACTTATGAGCATCTGAGAAGATGCTTCAGATACAAATTAAGTTTTTCCAGAGATGAGACTGTATATTTCTGATTGGAAAGATCCAAAATTTTTGTCAACACACACTATTTAGCAAGATGATAAAAAGTCTGACATCTTCAAAACTGCTCATGAGAATGCAAAATGAAAAATATATTATGGAAATTATCTGGAAGTGTTTAATAAACATCCATAACCTTTTACATTTTATCTAAGAATTTCATTTGTAAAGAATTTTTCATGACCATATTATGCCAAGAAAAAATGTATACACAAATTTATTTGTAAAAGAAAATATTAAAAACAGCACAAACATCCTCCCAAAAGAGGCTAATTGAACATACTCCAGCATATTCACACAATAATATACTAAAAAATTTATTTATTCTAAAAATTGAGGCGGGCTTAAAGCTCAACATTCAGAAAATGAAGATCATGGCATCCAGTCCCATCACTTCATGGGAAATAGATGGGGAAACAGTGGAAACAGTGTCAGACTTTATTTTTCTGGGCTCCAAAATCACTGCAGATGGGGATTGCAGCCATGATATTAAAAGACGCTTACTCCTTGGAAGAAAAGTTATGACCAACCTAGATAGCATATTCAAAAGCATAGACATTACTTTGTCAACTAAGGTCCGTCTAGTCAAGGATATGGTTTTTCCTGTGGTCATGTATGGATGTGAGAGTTGGACTGTGAAGAAGGCTGAGCGCTGAAGAATTGATGCTTTTGAACTGTGGTGTTGAAGACTCTTGAGAGTCCCCTGGACTGCAAGGAGATCCAACCAGTCCATTCTGAAGGAGATCGGCCCTGGGATTTCTTTGGAAGGAATGATGCTAAAGCTGAAACTCTAGTACTTTGGCCACCTCATGCAAAGAGTTGACTCATTGGAAAAGACTCTGATGCTGGGAGGGATTGGGGGCAGGAGGAGAAGGGGACAACAGCTGTCTCTTATACACATCTCCCCACATCCAGAGAAACAAAAACCTGAGACACCATGAGGAGTTTGGAGTTTATGTAAAGGTTTGATTTGAAGGCAGTGGTAAGAAAAAATAAAGTGGTTTCCTACCGGCATAACACCCAAAGTCAATTGTTTTTGTTGTTGTTCAGTCACTCAGTGGTGTCTGAAATGCTACACTATGGACTGCAGGATGCCAGGCTTCCCTATCTTTCACTCTCTTCCAAAGTTTGCTCAAACCCATATCCATTGAATCCACTGATGCCATCCAACCATCTCATCCTCTGTCCTCCTCTTCTCCTGCCTTCAACCTATCCCAGCATCAGCGTCTTTTCAAATGAGTTGGCTCTTCCCATCAGGTGGCCAAAGTATTGGAGCTTCAGCTTCAACAACAGCCCTTCCAATGAATATTCAGGGTTGATTTCCTTTGGGATGGACTGGCTTGATCTCCATGCAACCTACGGGACTCTCAAGGGTCTTCTCTAGCACCACAGTTCAAAGGCATCAATTCTTGGTGCTCTATGGTCCAACTCTACATAACTACCTAAAGCCAGTACATCCAATATACTGATCGCATTTGCAGGCAGTGTTGAGAGGGGGAGGGGTACCTCTCTAGTATCCTTTAAGAACCTGAATACTGCCCAAGAGATGTGCACTTGCTCAACAAAGACCAGTAGACACATAGAGAGAACATCAATCCATCTCTGAAAGGCTAGAGCAGCCATTAATGAATATGATTCTGTCCAGAGATTTATCTGTGCAATGCCAACTAAACTTCTCAAGGAGCATGAGTTCTATACTGTGCTTTGCTTTGTTTAATGTCAGACTTGAGTTAGGGTTTGACAAGTGAGTTTGGNGCCACCAAGGATGTACCTCCCTTTTATTTCTTGGTGTATTTTCTTTGCATTTGACAACATCCAGAAGGAAAAAATGAGTGAAATGACAAAAATAGCTACTCCTTATATATTTATGGGTGATGTGAAAAAAACAATAAATACAATAAATCTTAAGAGAAAATAAGATTAAAATGTCAATAGCTATGACACATGCATGTAAAAAAATTATAAGCAAATTTGCTAAATTGTGATTTGGTGGCAAATTTTCTATTAACTGAATCAGCTCCACCAAGTTCAGAAATTTAAAATAGTTCCCAAAACTCTCCACTATCTCTGTCATGGCTTGTTTTATTTTGCATTTGTGTAAACAAGTATGAGATTAGAGACACCATAATTATTTAGTTTGTGCTGTAAATATAATTGAAATAGAGCCAAAAATAGTGTTAGATTGCAGATATTTTAAAAGTGTTTAGAACAAATAAAAATCAGTTCCAGTTAATAAACAGTATTTTTTGTTTGTTTTAGCAGTTACAGAAAGAGGCTAAAATCTAGATTGAATGAAGTATAGACTAATATCAATAAAATGGGTGTTAGAAACTCCAAAGTCCATTTCTCAATAAAAGAAACTAAAATCCTGGCAAAACCATCAGAATCAACTTTCTGTAACTCTCAAAAGTGACTTGGAAAGCAATTTTTAAAAAATGACTGAAGAGCAGTAAAAATACAGCTTTGTATAGTTTTAATTTGCCCTTATCCCATTTGCCACTCCCAACCTCAGTGGTAGTCTTAAAAATAACAGCTCACTCTATCATAGCAGTACAAAACAAATTCCTAGAAGTACACACTCAACCAATACTGAGTTAAAGAGAAATAGAAAATTAGAGTGATTCTATGACAAGGAAAAGGATTGAATTAGTTTAAATAAACAAACAAGCTTCCAATAACAGCACACAGTACCAAGAAGACTTCACCATTGAATTCTGCCAAGTGTTATAATGAAAAGTTAATGCCAATCTTTCACAAACTTCAAAAGAATAGAAGAGGTAGGCATACTTGCTAACACAATCTATGAGGCAAGCATTGCCCTGATACACAAACCAGACAAAGACATCACAAGAACAGAAAACTACAGGCTAATTATCTTATATGTTATATAAATATTAATCCCTTGACAGATCCCAGCAAACCTAATCCAGAAACATATTAAAATTATTACACACCATGGCCAAGTGGGACTTATTCCAGAATTTCAAAGGTGGTTCAATACAGAAAAAACTGGTCAGTGTCCACACCATAGCAATAGCTTAAAAATAAAAAAAGTAATGTCTATAGATGCAGGAAAAGACCTTGATAAAATGTCACATGCTTTCATGATAAATAAATGAAAAAAATAAGAATAGAAGGAAATGTTCTCACTCTGATATGAAAATTCCACACAAGTACTATTATACTTAATAATTAAAGACTCAAACTTGTCACTTGAGGTCAGCTGTAGTCACTTCCATTTAACATAATAATAAATGCTCCAGCTGTAGATATGCAGATGATACCATTCTAATGGCAGAAAGAGAAGAGGAACTAAAGAGACGCTTGATGAAGGAAGGTGAAACAGGAGAGTGAAAAAACTGGCTAAAACTCAACATTCAAAAAAGCTAAGATCATGACATCCAGTCCCATCACTTCATGGTGAATAGGTGGGGGAACAAATGGAAGCAGTGACAAGTTTTATTTTCTTGAGCTCCAAAATCAAAGCAAATGCTGACTGCAGCCATGAAATTAAAAGACACTTGTTCCTTAGAAGGAAAACTATGGCAAACCTATACAGCATAGCAATACCAGAGACATCTGGTAGCTCAGTTGTGTCCGACTCTTTGAGACCCCATGGACTGCAGCACTCCAGGCTTCCCGGTCCATCACCAAGTCCTGGAGCTTACTCAAACTCATGTCCATAGTGTCAGAGATGCCATCCAACCATCTCATTCTCTGTTGTTCCTTTCTCCTCCTGCCTTCAATCTTTCCCAGCATCAAGGTCCTTTCAAATGAGTCAGTTCTTCACATCAGGTGGCCAAATTATCAGAGTTTCAGCTCCAGCATCAGCCCTTCCAAGGAATATTCAGGACTGATTTCCTTTAGGATGGACTTGTTGGATCTCCTTGCGGTCCAAGGGACTCTCAAGAGTCTTCTCCAACACCATACTTCAAAGTCATCAATTCTTTGGCATTCAGCTTTCTTTATGGTTCAGCTCTCACATTCATAGATGACGGCTGGAAAAACCATAGCTTTGACTAGACAAACCTTTGTCAACAAAGACAGACCTCTGTTGGGAGAGGCATCACTTTGCTGAAAAAATTCCATACAGTCAAAGCTATGTTTTTTCCAGCATTCATGTACATATGTCGGAGAAGGCAGTGGCACTCCACTCCAATACTCTTGCCTGGAAACTCCCATGGATGGAGGAGCCTAATGGGCTGCAATCCATGTGGTCTCTAAGGGTCAGGCACGACTGAGCAACTTTCACTTTCACTTTTCACTCTCATGCATTGGAGAAGGAAATGGCAGCCCACTCCAGTGTTCTTGCCTGGAGAATCCCAGGGACGGAGGAGCCTGATAGGTTGCCATCTATGGGGTCACACAGAGTCGGACACGACTGAAGCGACTTAGCAGCAGCATGTACATATGTGAGTGTTGGACCATAATGAAGGATGAACACCAAAGACTTGATGCTTTTGAATGGTGGTGCTGAAAAAGGCTCTTGAGAGTCCCTTGGACTGAAAGATCAAACCAGTCAATCTTCAAGGAAATCAACCCTGAATATTCTTTGGAAGGACTGATACTGAAGCTGAAGCTCCGATACTTTGTCCATCTGATGCCAAGAGCTGCTCACTGGAAAAGACCCCGGATGCTGGGAAAGATTGAAGGCAGAAGAAAAGGGTGGTAGAGAATGTGATGGTTAGATAACATCAGTGACTCCATGGACATGAATTTGAGCACACTCTGGGAGATAGCGGCAGACAAGGGAGCCTGTCATATTGCATTCCATGGGGTTGCAAAGAGTTAAGCATGACTTAGTGGCTGAACAACAACAACAAAGCTAGCCAGAACAAGTAAGCTGGAAAAATGGAGATTGGAAAGGAAGAACTGAAGCTAGTCTAATTGCAAATAAAATGAACCTATATGGTGAAGGATAGGAAAGCCTGGCATGCTGCAGTTCATGGGGTCACAGATTTGGACAGAACTGAGTGACTGAACAAAAAATGAACTTATATATGGAAAAGTTTAGTAACGTCATACTTTAAAAAAATCTGTAACAGATAATCAGCAAAGTTGTAGTATGCAAGATCAATGTACAAAAACAATTGTTTCTATGCTTCAGAAATGAGCAACTCAAAAACAAAATTAAGAATGCAACTCCATTTACAATAGCATCTAAAAGAATTGTCTAGTAATCATATTTTAAGAGAAGAAAAAGAGAAAATATTTAAATAAAAATATTTTATTCTACACAAATGTTCAAAATAGTACCATCCTGACAGATCATCAATGTAAAATTGTTAATGAGAAATTTTGCATTCATTTTTCATAATACCTTCAAAATATGATGTGTATTTTACACCTCAAGCATATCTCAATTTATATGAATCATATGTTAGTTGCTCAATAGCCTCTTGTGACTAGTGGCAATGTATCAAACAGTGTGGATTTAGATGTTTCAGGAGAATTTCTCAGCCTTAGCGCTACTGATATTGGTGGATAGATAATTCCTTTTTCTTGGGGGGCTATCCTGTGCATTGTAAGATGTTGGTAGCATCTGTGGCCTCTACTCACCAGATTCCATCAACCTCACAACCCAGTTGTGTCAAACAATATGTATATACAGAGATATTGCCAATTGTGTCCTGAGGAGCAGAATTATTGCCAGGCAAGAATCACTACTCAGGGGAAGAGCTGTTCTTTCTTCTGAGACTGCTGGCCATAGGAATGAAATAACCTAGAGTCCCTGAGACTATCAAGTGGACACCGAGTATGAAGCCAATTGAGCAGTAGCCAAGACACAAAATGGGAAGATATAAGTCTTGGTGACATTTTTTGGTCACTTGATCAAGACTCACCTGAATGTTATTATATTATCTCCAGATCTTTCTGTGAAATAAACACATTTCTTTCTTTGACCTAAACCACTTTGAATGGCTTTCCTTTAATTGACAGCTGAAATAATCTTAAGCAATTTGTCATTATAACCTAAATACATAACTCTTTCATATGATTTTTGATAGCTTTCAGTTTCCTTCCAAGAGTTACCATCTACAGGATGAACGTTATTTTGCATGCTTTGTGTTTCAGGTAAAAGTATGCAACTGTAAACTTGGGTTCTTTGCTAAGGTATTTGCATTAACTAGGTCCATTGGTAACAAAATCTATTCACCAAAATTCTATGATAAGAGAGACTGCTTGTATAACCTTAATTGACTACTGCTTTATTTATTTCCACACCTTCAAAAGATGAAAATTATGCATCCCATGTGGCAGTTACCACTGGGAATAAAATTGTAGCGCTTCTTATATGATCCAATTCACTTTTATCTGAGTTGTACTCAACAATTATGTTACCCTTGGGTGATTCTAAAAAATGGAGCTGTAAACTGANTGCTGCGATTCATGGGGTGGCAAAGAGTCAGACACGACTGAGCGACTGAACTGAACTAAGCCATCATATTTACAATATAGAAAATCAAATATGCCAATTCACTGAATAGTGATTCAGATTGGTGACTTTTACATGCATTCAATGGTTTAAGGCAAAATGTTATGATTTAAAATAATAAATGTTAACTGGGCTCCCAATAATTCTAAGATCTTAATACATTGAGCTCTTTGTGTATATATGTAGTTGTTAATTTTTGGCATGAATGCTTTTCACAGGTTGGACTGATTGGCGTTACACCCGTTGAACATTTGATTGCCATTTTTCTTTTTCCGTGAAGAACAAATGAGATGCTTATTAAGGTCAGTAAGTTATGATTATTCGACCTCAGAGCATATCATCTATCAGATGAGACAGTTATATGAATGGATAATTACAGGAGATAGTGATATGTGCTAGATAAAGTGTACACACACAAAAGCTTTGCAACCACAAATAAGGTACTGAATTAGGACTATGTAGCTCACTGCATGCCTTGCTAAGGAGGCAATTCTTGAAATAGTCTTGCAAGAAATGATGCTTTTCTAACCCACTTCTTTCTCTTACCCTACTCTTTCCTGCCCACGGCCTTTGTTTTAGTTGCTCCCCTAACTGTGGTTTCTCAGATCTTCCAGAATTATCATAGATCATACTTGATACTTTTACAGCACATCTGCAGATCTGACAGTATATTTGAGTCATAATGTCAATCTGCCTCATCACACCGATCTTCTTGATGACTAGAGGAAAACAGTTTTATTTTGTATAGCAGCAACATAGAAAAAAAAAGCCTATGCTGACATTAAAAAGAATGAATGAAGAAATTAATATAATATTATGGGGAAACTAGGAGAAAGGTCTTTCCTGAAAGCTGGAATAGCACCTACAAAATGTGATGAAGAATATAGCAAGAATTATTTTGTGACACTAGAACTTAGTATGGTTGGAAGTGCCTTACCTTCTTCTACTTTCTTTTCCAGAACATCAACTTTGGATAGTGTATGTAACTTATATAGCTATTGCATTAATTTTCTCACCCAATTAAAACACAAGATCATCAGAGTAAGGATCTAGTTCTCTTTTGATTTTGATGTCCTATCAGAACCAAGAAAAAATCCAAGAGCAATTTCAATTGGACAATATTGGAACCGAAATTCAAACTCAGGTCATATAATAAGTTTTTGAAACCAACACTCAAAAATAGACATAGTAACTAATGATACTCTTCATAATTTATTTCAACTAAACAATTGCATATTGATAGTTTAGTATCTTCAAAATGAATTCTGATAATAAAATGTGCAAAAATGAACAAAGTAGAATCTATTATCTTGAGTTAATCATGTTCTACTGTGTAATTCAGATAATTACAGATCTAGTTATAGGCAGAAGAGATATTAATTATGACCAGGATAAGAAAGCATTCTATGAAAGAAGAGAAAGCAATCCTACTTGGGATGATTTTTAAAAAGTTAGTAGATGAGACTGTACTTGAGCTAAAACTTTGAAAATATGCCTTTGTTTTAAAATAAATTGATAAAAAATAAATCCATGCTCTCTAAGGCTAACACCAAACTAATTTATACATGATAAGAGAAGTTGTAGATACATTTTCTGCCCATATGTTTATCATCTGAGGTTCATCATTCAGTTATTTATTACCTGACAACACTTATTCTTGTCTCAGGGATGAAAAATGAGACGTACTGTATGGAAAGACAAATCATGAGAATCAGAATCTTGCCTAAACTTTTTAACTTCCCATGCCTGGGTGAATTTTCTCCCTGCAGCGAAAGTTTCTATAACATTTGTTTTATTATTCTTTTCTAAAGAAATATGATAGTTTCTTTACAAAGTGTAAAATTTTAAAAACAGAAACGGGGCATAGCCGTTTCAGCCTGAAGAAATCAGACACAAAAACACAACCCCACAAAGAAAACACTGGCAAATGCAGGGCGATTCCAAAGTTACCACGTGGGATAGCTGTGATATTGTGTGATGCGAAAATGGGAGAAGTAGATGAAGGAGTGGACTTCTGGTGGCACTGATATGTTGGATTTGATTAAACAAGCAATGGGGAGTTAGGAATATGTGCCAATTTCCAGTGTAACAGCTGAATTGGAGAGATCAGAAAATAAACACGTAGGTCCTCAGGATAATATTTCAGCAAGAAGCTATTGCCCCAGCTAAGGCAATAGAAGCCAAGTAATGCATGCGAGTGCTCTGTGCGGTTTCTATAAAACTTCAAAACAATAGTCATAGGAATACTGAAGAACAAACAGCAGTGTGTGGCTTGTCTTCTTCTGTATTGTGCCCAGTAAACTCCAGACAGACAACATGAACGTAGAAAAGATGTTAGGGCTAAAGGCTGTCATAAAATTATCTCAGAAGTTTTATAATAATGAGATGAATTTCAGAAGGTCCTTTTGAAATAGCTGAATCCCAATATAAATTGGCCAAGCAAAATCACAGACATTGTGAACTTGACAAAGAATTTTCTTTCTAAAAATCCCCCTCCCAAAGATTTTCAGTTAATAATAGCAAAACTAACTTGAAAAGATAAGAGAATAAATCATAGCTTAAAACTCCAAATATGTAAATCCTCTCTATATCTGAATGAAAATCTTAGTAATGTAATAGTAAAAAATTCAATGACAGACTCCAATGAGATGCATATAAAGAGAGAAAGAAAATGAAGTCTCTCAGTCATGTCCGACTCTTTGCAACCCTGTGACTGTAGCCTACCAGGCTTCTCCGTCCATGGGATTTTCCAGGCAAGAGTACTGGAGTGGGTTACCATTTCCTTCTCCAGGGGATCTTCCCGACCCAGGGATCGCATTGGAGGCAGATTCTTTAATCTCTTAGCCACCAGGGAAGCAGTTTACTTGATATTTAACTTTGTTTACTTTTTGACATGCAAACCTTTCATGGGTGATTAGTTATTGTTCTGTCATTTGTAAAATTTTATGTACACTGAGCCATCTATACTTCTACTTTTGCTTTCATAAATAGAAAAGCAGTCATCAACTTGAGGTGAAAATACTGGTAATTATTCACAGATTTTTTTTTTCTAGTTGTATTATTTTAGATGTATGTGTTTACCCTTTTTAACTAAGTGACAAACTATTTTCTGATATGTCGCAAGATAAGAATCTAGCATTATATTTCAAAATGGTTAGCTTTAACCTCAACATCATTTAGCCAATGTTCTATGTCTCCCTCATTGAACTCAGATACACTTTTGTTATGTAGTGGCTAACTGCAAAAACACTACCAAATATTGTTATTCATGATAAATTAAAAAGACCATTCAAATGAATATATTGAGTATATAGGTAAGACCTTACAAGACAATGTGAAAGATTATCAGTCTCTCAAAAATATTCAACTTTTTTTATGCTAATGGAGTCTATTTAATCTCAGAATGTGTTTAGAGCCACTGAAATGCCGTTGATCTTTGTGCCCTTTTTTTGTAGGGGCAGGGGTGATTGCTTTTAATTGGAGAAAGAAGGGGTCATTTGACTTGGAAAGAAAAAGACAAGAAGTAGACAAACTGAGGAAGATAGAAGTTAAGGGATGCTCTCTCATTTTTTGATCCTAGACAATTCTTTGGTCTGCTTTCGATATGCAAAAAGATTCTAAAGAGACAGAACTGTTCATGATGGACTTTGGAGACTATTGACATAGCAAATCAACTTTGAGTGCAGATGATAGACTGAGATGAGAAACTGCTCTGACTGCCTTTTAGGAATCTAGCAGCCTCCAGCAGTTTGGAAGATTTAGGCAAAGCCAAAGGTCAACCTTGGTGAACACTGCATTTCTTACTTCGCCCAGTGGAAGCACATATTTTGTATTCAGTGCCTTAGGAGGAGGCATCCCAGTGGCTCAATGGTAAAGAATCTGCCTGCCAATGCAGGAGACACAGGAGACATGGGTTCAATACCTGGGTTGGGAGATCCCTGAAGGAGGAAATGGCAATCCATTCTAGTATTTGGATTGTGCGTGATGGACAGGGGAGCCAAGTGGGCTACAGTCTATAGGATCATAGAGTTTGACAGGAATGAGCCACTGAGCACGCATGCCTTAGTAGGATTAGAAATAGGAAAGGGAAAATAAAATGTTACTTAGCAGGTGCATTTAAGGCCAACCGTTGAGAATTTGAGCAAATAAGTGGATGCCCGGAAGTCAACCTTCTCAGCATATTGGCTGGTTGGGGTGGGAATCACCACAATTTTGCCTGTAATGTCAAATGCTATTCCATTTTGTAGAAACAGAGTAGATATCAAGGATAAATTTGAAATCAAAGAAATCTCAAGGAAATTATGGGTGATCATAATAGCTAATATGATTTGAACTTGCATTTTGCTAGACGGTATTCTATGCACTGTGACTATAATTCATTCTTCTCATATCCTTATATGGAAATGGCTGTCTTAAAATATGTGATGACAGTAGGTCTGTGGGTTTGTGTCAGACAAATGCCAACAGTTATACTTTAAATATCTATAGTAGCCCTAACATTTAGAAATTTTAAGAACATAATTTAGAATCACATGAAGCAGTAAATAGGCTAGCTGAATTTGCCAAACAGTAGAGCTGTCTAGGTTGGTGATACTCATTGTAATCTGATCGGAAAATTAGATAATTGGATGGCTTATTCTCAAGTATGTGGGTTTCTACTTTAACTTTTAGAATTTAAGAACATAGTAATTGTATAAAAAACCTTAACCTGATATATTTATATTAAAAGTCTCTTTAAAGGGGATAGTTTTATTAAAAACTGAAAGTTTCAATAAAGTGAAACCTTCTCTTAGGTTGGAGCAATCCCACTCATAGGTATCTACCTTAGATAAATAAATACTTATGTTTACATTAATTCCATACATAGATGATTAGAATGGCTTTGTTTATAATCATCCCAAACTGAAAACCATTTAGTATATTTCAGCAGGTGAAGGAATAAACATATTTTCTTCATCCATACAATGGAATATTAACAATTAAAGGAAAGAACAATTTATAAACACAACAAGGGTTGAATCTCAAAGCATTATGCTAAGAAAGTGAGCTCGTTTCAAAACATTAAATTTTATACTGTATGAGCTCTTCTATATGACTTTCTAAAAAGCAGAACTATGGTCCAGGAGAAGAATGTGGTGGTTTATGAAAGCAAAGACTGGAGGGAATGTGTGACTAAAAAGGGCAACACAAGATAATTTTGGAGGGTGTGATAATGGAAATCTGTGTCCTAATTGTCTGTACATAATTTTATACATGCGTTAAAATTCATGGAATTGTAGATCACAAAAGAGTCCATTTTATTTTGAATTAACTTTAAATAAGCTGTGTCTTTTAAGAACTTAAAACATTATACTAATATGATATGCCCCAAACATAAATATTTACATATAAATGAGCAAATTTTAAATCAAGAAAATTTAGAATTGAATGAAGAAATATTTGAGAAAAGCAAATACTTCATTACTTTATTAGAGAAAGGAAATCTTTTCATCTGAGATAGAGTACAAGTAATTACTTCATAAGAAAATCTAGTCTATAAATTTACTGTAATAGCTTCATAACTAGAATTTCAAATATGTTGTGGGAAAGTGAAAGTGTTAGTCACTCAGTAATGTCCAGCTCTTTGTGACCCCATGTACTATAGCCCACCAGGCTCCTCTGGTCCATGGGATTTTTCAGGCAAGTGTACTAGAGTGGGTTGCCATTCAATTGCTTCACAACTAGCCAGCCCCTATTTGCAATGAGCTGAGAAAATGTTGGCACTCAGGATGGAATTAAGACTGATACTGAACTGTGTCATAGAAGAATCTACTGAGTAGCTCTCCGCCCAGTGTTTTGAAAGTTACATTAGAACAAGGGCTTTCACCTTTAAAAAACAGAAATAAAAAATACAACAAAATATTCTAATCTAGTTCCACCATCTTAAATATTGGAGAGTGTCATGGTGGATTTCACTACTATTTATTTTTTTCCTAACCTGAAATTTTCTTCTGAACAAGTTGTGTGTGTGAGTGTGAGTGTGTGTGTGTGTGTGTGTGTGTGTGTGCATGAGAGGGAGCGAGTTTGGGTTGTATCTGTTGTACCGTTGTTTCTTTATGTCTTCATGGTTCATGTTTGTCAAATGTGAGATCAGTTTAATGGGTTAAGTAGAGTGTAAA
Organism: Neotragus moschatus; assembly: GCA_006410615.1. Lineage (NCBI taxonomy): Eukaryota > Metazoa > Chordata > Mammalia > Artiodactyla > Bovidae > Neotragus > Neotragus moschatus. Next base: position 413,315 of record SJYA01001462.1, read on the forward strand.
GTCCTTTCCAACTCATTAATATTATCAATTTTACCAGTTCCTTGGTTAAAGACACATAATGGGTCATATTAGCTAAAGTTTGTCAGAGAAAATGATTTCTTATTTGATTTTCATATGCAATATAAAAGAATTTCCATCCTTTTAAAGTTAAAAATAATTTATACCTGAAAGTCAATTTTTTTCCTGACAAGCTAGTGAAATATGTGAAAGTTTCTTTAATAAAAATGTTTATAAGAGATTTTTGTCAATAATAGAATGCTGCTGCTGCTGCTGCTAAGTCACATCAGTCGTGTCCGACTCTGTGCGACCCCATAGACGGGAGCCCATCAGGCTGCACCGTCCCTGGGATTCTCCAGGCAAGAACACTGGAGTGGGTTGCCATTTCCTTCTCCAGTGCATGAAAGTGAAAGTGAAGTCGCTCAGTTATGTCCAACTCTTAGTGACCCCATGGACTGTAGCCTACCAGGCTCCTCCGCCCATGGGATTTCCCAGGCAAGAGTACTGGAGTGGGGTGCCATTGCCTTCTCTGCAATAATAGAATACTGTCCTGCAATTTGTTCCTGCTCACAGTTCTTTAAACAATCAGTAATTTGCTGTTATTAACAGTGACTGCTCCATTTTGCCAAATTCTAATAACTGATTCATGTTAACTGTTCTCTTTTACAAACTTTATAACATGATTGGTTAAATTTTTCTAATTTAAATTTATTTATTTTAATTGGAAGTTAATTACTTTACAGTATTGTACTGGTTTTGTCATACATCAACATGAATCCACCATGGGTGTACATGTGTTCCCCATCCTGAACCCCCCTCCCACCTCCCTCCCCATGCCATCCCTCTATTCATTTGATTAGTATTGAGCTTAATTTCAATTCTTACAGATTTTTTCCCCCTAATTTCTGTTCATCTCTCTTATCATTCTGGTATTCACATATTATTTATTTATGAGTTTATGTATTAGAATATCACTGTTATTTATCCAGATTTTTAAAACAACTTTAATGAAGTATGATTTACATGCAAAAAGCTGTACATAGGTAATGTGAGCAACCTGATGAATTTGGAGACAACTATCACCATAGTCTATGCCATAAACATATTCATCACTCTCAAAAATTTCATGGCATCTTCCTTAGTTATGTTTACTGCTATTTTTGTTATAAAACAACATGAGACTTACTCTTACAAACTTTAAAGTATACAAAGCAGTATTGTAAAATATAGACACTGCTATCCAATAGATCTCTAAAACTTATTCATCTTATATAACCCAAGTATTATTCTTTGACTAACACCATCCCCATAAACCCCCTTCAGTTCAGTTCAGTCGCTCAGTCGTGTCCGACTCTTTGTGACCCCATGAATTGCAGCACGCCAGGCCTCCCTGTCCATCACCAGCTCCCGGAGTTCACTTAAACTCACACCCTTCAAGTCAGTGATGCCATCCAGCCATCTCATCCTCTGTCGTCCCCTTCTCCTCCTACCCCCTAATCCCTCCCAGCATCAGAGTCTTTTCCAATGAGTCAACTCTTCGCATGAGCTGGCCAGAGTACTTCCCCTTAGACCAGGCTAACCAACCTTCTACTCTCTGCTCATCTAAACTTTCCATCTTTAATTTTTGATTGTAAATTGATCCCTAGGGTAGATTTTCTGTGGTTCTGTATTTCTGATCAAACTCTCTTGATAAGATATATGTTATAGATATTAAAAAAAAAAGATTTAGGATCTGACTGTACAGAATGCACATATTTGTGTCTTGAACCTTCATTAATATTATATAATAGATATTTTGAATGTCATTGAAAGAAATCCTTTATTAATAATTTATTTTATGCACCACTTTCTGTCATGAAATGAATGGTCATTAATTTAATATTATCTATATAGTGTTTCCATAATGAACAAACTTAGGAAGGATTATTTATGCAATTTTATTATGTCCTTATATTACATCTCTAGATGCAGATTGCTAGATTAAATGCAAGGACTTTTAAAATATTTCTGTACAAATTGCACTCCAGAAGTGGTAATATTAGCATCTACAGATGGGAGCTTATCCTATACCAATAGTTTTTATTATAGTTCTTTTTCTCTCAAGTTTTTATTCTAGTCTTTTTCTCTCAAGATGCAAAGTATATTTATCTGCATTTCATTTTACTTTATTTTTCAAACCTTATCCTACTGTTTAGCTTGCCTTCAATTATTTAAAATATGTGAAATTTCTTCTTATTTAAAGTAAAAACCTAGTTTTATTTTAACCCAAATACTTAACCAAATATTCCACCACCTGAAAAGTCATTTTAAAATCATCAGTTCAGTTCAGTCGCTCAGCCATGTCTGACTCTTTGTGATCCCATGGACTACAGTACAAAAGGCTTCCCTGTCCATCACCAACTCCCATAGTTTACTCAAACTCACGTCCATTGAGTCGGTGATACCATTCAACTGTCTCATCCTCTGTCATTCCCTTCTCCTCCTGCCCTCAATATTTCCTAGCATAAGGCTCTTTTCTAATAAATCAGTTCTTCACAACAGGTGGCCAGAGTATTGGAGTTTCAGCTTCAGCATCAGTCCTTCCAATGAATACTCAGGACTGATTTCCTTTAGGATGGGCTGGTTGGATCTCCTTGCAGTCCAAGGGACTCTCAAGAGTCTTATCCAACACCACAGTTCAAAAGCATCAGTTTCTCGGTGCTCAGCTTTCTTTAGAGTCCAACTTACATCCATCATGACTACTGGAAAAAATATAGCTTCGACTGCATGGATCTTTGTTGGCAAGATAAAGTCTCTGCTTTTTAATATGCTGTCTAGGTTGGTCATAACTTTTCTTCCAAGGAGTAAGTGTCTTTTTATTCCATGGTTGCAGTCACCGTCTGCAGTGATTTTGGAGTCCCCTAAATGAAGTCTTCCACTCTTTCCACTGTTTCCCCATCTATTTCCCATGAAGTGATGGGACCAGATGCCATGATCTTAGTTTTCTGAATGTTGAGCTTTACGCAGGCTTTTTCACTTTCCTCTTTCACTTTCATCAGAGGCTCTTTAGTTCCTCTTTACTTTCTTCCATAAGTGTGGTGTCATCTGCATATCTGAGGTTATGGATATTTCTCCCAACAATCTTGATTTCAGCTTGTGCTTCATTGAGCCCAACGTTTATCATGATGTACTCTGCATGTAAATTACATAGGTGAGGTGACAATATACAGCCTTGATGAACTCTTTTCCCGAGTTGGAACCAGTCTGTTGTTCCATGTCCAGTTCTAACTGTTGCTTCCTGTCTGCATACAGATTTCTCAGGAGGCAGGTCAGGTGGTATAGTATTCTCACATATTTAAGAATTTTCCAGAGTTTGTTGTGGTCCACACAATCAAAGGCTTTGGTATGGTCAATAAAGCAGAAGTAAATATTTTTCTGAAACTCTCTTGCTTTTTCAATTATCCAACCAAGAGGGTGTTTGCTATGACCAGTGTGTTCTCTTGGGAAAACTCTGTTAGTCTTTGCCCTGCTTCATTCTGTACTCCAATGCCAAATTTGCCTGTTACTCCAGGTGTTTCTTGACTTCCTATTTTTCATTCCAGTCCCCTATAATGAAAAAGACATCTTTTGTGAGTATTAGTTCCAGAAGGTCTTATAGGTCTCCATAGAAATGCACTGGTCATAGTAAACACCCTCTTCCAACAAAACAAGAGAAGACTCCACACATGGACATAACCAGATGCTCAACACTGAAATCAGATTAATTATATTCTTTGCAGCCAAACATGGAAAGCTCTAAACAGTCAGCAAAAACAAGACCAGGAGCTGACTGTGACTCAGACTGTGAACTCCTTATTGCCAAATTCAGACTGAAATTGAAGAAAATAGGAAAAACCACTAGACCATTCAAGTATGACCTAAATCGAATCCCTTATGACTATACAGTGAAAGTGAGAAATAGATTTAAGGGACTAGATCTGATAGATAGAGTGCCTGATGAACTATGGATGGAGGTTCATGACATTGTACAGGAGACAGGAATTAAGACCATCCCCAAGAAAAAGAAATGCAAAAAAGCAAAATGGCTGTCTGAGGAGGCCTTACAAATAGCCTGAAAAGAAGAGAAGCAAAGAGCAAAGGAGAAAAGGAAAGATATAAGCATCTGAAGAATAGCAAGGAGAGATAAGAAAGTCTTCCTCAGTGATCAGTGCAAAGAAATAGAGGAAAACAATAGAATAGGAAAGACTCGAGATCTCTTCAAGAAAATTAGAGAAACCAAGGGAACATTTCATCCAAAGATGTGCTCGATAAAGGACAGAAATGGTATGGACTTAACAGAAGCAGAAGATATTAAGAAGAGGTGGCAAGAATACACAGAAGAACTGTACAAAAAGAGATCGTCACAGCCCAGATAATCACGATGGTGTGATCACTCACCTAGGGCCAGACATCCTGGAATGTGAAGTCAGGTGGGCCTTAGAAACCATGACTACAAACAAAGCTAGTGGAGGTGATGAAATTCCAGTTGAATTATTTCAAATCCTGAAAGATGACTCTGTGAAAGTGCTGCACTCAATATGCAAGCAAATTTGGAAAACTCAGCAGCGGCCACAGGACTGGAAAAGGTCAGTTTTCATTTCAATCCCTAAGAAAGGCAATGTCAAAGAATGCTCGAACTACCCCACAATTGCCCTCATCTCACATGCTAAAGGAGAAGGCAATGGCACCCCACTTCAGTACTCTTGCCTGGAAAATCCCATGGACAGAGGAGCCTGGTGGGCTGCAGTCCATGGGGTAGCTAAGAGTCGGAGACGACTGAGCAACTTCAGTTTGAATTTTCACTTTTATTCATAGGAGGAGGAAATGGCAACCCACTTCAGTATTCTTGCCTGAAGAATCCCAGGGATTGGGGAGCCCGGTGGGCTGCCATCTGTGGGGTCGCACAGAGTCAGACACAACTGAAACAACCTAGCCACACATGCTAGTAAAGTAATGCTTAAAATTCTCCAAGCCAGGCTTCAGCAACACGTGACCCATGAGCTTCCAGATGTTCCAGCTGGTTTTAGAAAAGGCAGAGGAACCAGAGATCAAGCTGCTAACATCTGCTAGATCATTGAAAAAACAAGAGAGTTCTAGAAAAAACATCTATTTCTGCTTTATTGACTGTGCCAAAACCTTTGACTGTGTGGATCACAATAAACTGGAAAATTCTGAAAGAGATGGGAATACCAGTTCACCTGACCTGCATCTTGAGAAACCTATATACAGGTCAGGAAACAACAGTTAGAACTGGACATGAAACAATAGACTGGTTCCTAATAGGAAAAGGAGGATGTCAGGGCTGTATATTGTCACCTTGCTTATTTAAATTGCNTTCTGAAAGAGATGGGAATACCAGTTCACCTGACCTGCATCTTGAGAAACCTATATACAGGTCAGGAAACAACAGTTAGAACTGGACATGAAACAATAGACTGGTTCCTAATAGGAAAAGGAGGATGTCAGGGCTGTATATTGTCACCTTGCTTATTTAAATTGCATGCAGAGTACTCCAGTGTTCTTGCCTGGAGTATCCCAGGGATGGGGAAGCCTGGTGGGCTGCCGTCTATGGGGTTGCACAGAGTCGGACACGACTGAAACGACTTAGCAACAGCAGCAGCAGCAGCAGCAGAGTACATCATGAGAAACACTGGGCTGGAGGAAGCATAAGCTGGAATCAAGTTTGCTGGGAGAAATATCAATAACTTCAGATATGCAGATGACACCACNAGACTTAAATTGAAGAAAGTAGGGAAAACCACTGGACCATTCAGATATGACCTAAATCAAATCCCTTACTATTATACAGTGGAAGTGAGAGATAGATTTAATGGACTAAATCTGATAGACAGAGTGCCTGACAAACTATGGACAGAGGTTCATGACACTGTACAGGAGACAGGAATCAAGAACATCCCCATGGAAAAGAAATAAAAAACAGCAAAATGGCTGTCTTAGGAGGGCATACAAATATCTGTGAAAAGAAGGAAAGTGAAAGGCAAAGGAGAAAAGGAAAGTATTCCCGTTCGAATGCAGAGTTCTAAAGAATAGCAAGGAGAGATAAGAAAGCCTTCTTCAGTGATCAATGCAAAGAAATAGAGGAAAACAATAGAATGGAAAAGACTAGAGATCTCTTCAAGAAAATTAGAGATACCAAGGGAACATTTCATGCAAAGATGGGCTCGATAAAGGACAGAGATGGCATGTACCTAACAGAAGCCGAAGATATTAAGAAGAGGTGGCAAGAATACACAGAGGAACTGTACAAAAAAGATCCTCATGACCCAGATAATCACGATGGTGGGATCACTCACCTAGACGAAGACATCCTGGAATGTGAAGTCAAGTGGGCCTTAGAAAGTATCATTATGAACAAAGCTAGTGAAGGTGATGGAATTCCAGTTAAGCTATTTTAAATCCTGAAAGATGATGCTGTGAAAGTGCTGTACTCAGTATGCCAGCAAATTTGGAAAACTCAGCAATGGTCACAGGGCTGGAAAAGGTCAGTTTTCATTCCAATCCCAAGGAAAGGCAATGCCAAAGAATGCCCAAACACCACAAAATTTCATCCATCTCACACGCTAGTAAAGTAATTGTCAAAATTCTCCTAGCCAGGTTTCAGCAATACGTGAACTGTGAACTTCCAGATGGTGACTGTAACCATCTAATTAAAAGATGCTTTCTCTTTGGAAGAAGCTATGACCAACTTAAACAGCCTATTAAAAAGCAGAGACGTTACTTTGCCAACAGAGTTCAGTCTAGTCAATGCTATGGTTTCTCCAGCAGTCATGTGAGAGTTGGGCTGTCAAGAAAGCTGAGTGCCAAAGAACTGTGGAACTATGGTGTTGGAGAAGACTCTTGATAGTCCCTTGGAAAGCAAGGAGATCCAACCAGTCCACCCTAAACAGAATCAGTCCTGAATATTAATTGGAAAGACTGACCCTGAAGCTGAAACTCAAATACTTTGGCCACCTGATGCCATTTGGAAAAAACTAACTCAGTTTGAAAAGATCCTGATGCTGGGAAGATTGAGGCAGGAGGAGAAGGGGAGGACAAAGGATGAGATGGTTGGATGGCATCACCAACTCAGTCGACTTGAGTTTGAATAAACTCTGGGTGTTGGTGATGGACAGGGAGACCTGGCACGCTGCAGTCCATGTGGTCACAAAGAGTCAGACACGACTGAGCAACTGAACTGACTGACTGAGGTAACTATGTAAAGCATTTTAAGTCTCTGAATTGCAAAGGACTATTGTAAGTGCAAGTTAATTGGTTCAAACCAAACCCTTGATCCAAACATAACCTTCACGTAACTTCTCTTTCTATATCTCCCTTTTTTAAGTTCATCTTTAAATCCTGTCTCAAAACATTCTAGATTTTTCTAGTACTATGTTTTTGACTATGCCCATCATAAACTGGGACTTCACTGGTGGCTCAATGCTAAAGAATCTGCCTGCCAATGCAGGAGAAGCTGGTTCGATCTCTGGGTCAGGAAGATCCCCTGAAGAAGGAAATGGCAGTCCACTCAAGGATTCTTGCCTGCAAAATCCCATGGACAGAGAAGCCTTGCAGGCTACAGTCCAAGAGGTCACAAAAGAGACACACGTGGCTTGGTGATTAAATAACAGCAGTAACAATCATAAACTAAGCCATTGCTCTTTGCCTGGACAACTACAACAACTGCTCATTTGATCTTCCATGGAATAACCCTTGTCACAAACACTCAACGCCCACACTACATTTGTAACAATCTCCTAGATACCCAGCTTCTAGAAAACTTTCCTTTTATTGGGCCAAATCACATTTGCCAGCCTACCATCAAGTTATAGCATCTTGCATGACTTTCTATCACAATTAAAATAAAATCTAAATGCAAACTCCAGAGTTTCATGTCACTTCATTATTTTAAAATGCCCTCCAACTCAACAGATGTCCTCAGTTTGTTGAAAATGTCAGACTCTTCATCGCCTGAAATGTTCTTCTTGCTGTTATTAGTGGGTTTTTCTTTCTTTTACAGGTCTTAAAGTTACCTTTCCTAATCTCCCACTAAAATGGAGTCTGTTTTGGTTCCTATCATAAAGTGATGATTGACTCCATTGTATCATGAATTCTAATTATCTTTTTTCTTTATTTGTTTTGTTATTCTATTTTTTATCAGGCACGCCTCAAATCTTTACGCTGCATAAACAAGGGACGAGGTCTCTTTTATTGTCTCTCATCTTTTTTGTTTAGCTAAATGCTTATACATTTTAGAGGCTCAATAAATACTAGTTAAAAGGCTAAATGACAGTTTCTCCCTACACCTCAGTTTATTAATCTTTTTAAAATAAAGGCAAAGAGCTAGATAATCCATATTGTTCTTTTTCACGTCAGTGAAAGTAATGCAGTAAACTTGAGTAAAATAACTTGATATTTAATTATTTTACCCATATTACCTGTTGAAACCACCCTATTTGAATCATATTTAATTAATATATTTGTTGGGTTAGTGGGGTGGGTTAGGGTAAATGTTGATTCCAGTCCAAATCAACTACTATGTTGCTTTTATGAAAAGGAGAAACAGTTCAAGGAATGCTGTGTTCTCGCCATTTTTCATTGCACAGACTTTACTCTGACAGTTTTGAAACTAAAGTGCTGACACCCTACTTCCAGTTCACTCAAAAGCAGGACACAACAAAAATATTGCAGGATGGGGGTACCCTATTTATCAGGTATTGTTTTACTCTTGTTGACTCTAAAAGTTTAGATGCTTCAAGTTGGAAGTGATACGTGATTTTATTCATGTAAAGTACAACTGAAGTATAAACTTCAGTAACTGGATCCTGAAGAAATGGAACCAATTTAAAATATCAAATAGATAATTTTTGGTGAATCAGGTCATAGGTCATGCACTCTGAATTTCTCCTCTCAGAGTAAGGCACTCCATGCTCTAGGTTGCCAGAAGTATTAATATTAGTTCTCAGAGCTCGGGTCTAAGTTCTTCTCCAGGAATTCCTCCATGTTCTCCCTGAAAGATATCCCTTCACCCAATAATACTCATTTCCCAGAGTAGATCCACATTCAGTCACCAGTAAATGTACATGATAAGGGCTGGTTCTCAAGGAAGAACTAAAGGGGAAAGTAGAATATCTGAAAATCTTGGATCGGTTCCCTGCTGACATCCAGCTCAGTACATGGTATTTGGAAACATTTTAGATAATGTAATTGGTCTTTATTATAATTGGTCTGGTGGGGTGGGACGGGCAGGGAGGTGGAAGGGAGGTTCAAGATGGAGGGAACATATGTATACCTATGACTGATTCAATGTTGTTGAATGGGAGAAGCCATCACAATACTGTAAAGTAACTTTTTCCAATTTAAAATAAAATAAAATTTAAGAAATAATGCACAAAGAAAATTTCCCCCAAATCAGGTATGCTAAAATACAGCATAATGGAAAACAGAACTACCCAACCTAAACACGACACTGGGGCTGATACTACTCTTAGTATTAACATTATTGTTAGTTTTACATATGCAGGCTGGAAGATTCTATTTTCCTATAATATTAAACTTACAGCCAAGATCCTATTTGAAGGAAAAGATTATGTGATCTATATACATAAGCTTGCAAACTTGCTTGCTTCTTGAATTTGAAATTTAAACATCTTCTCATTTTGTATATGGTTATATGATTGACGTGTCTCTCAAATCATGAACTATATCCCATAGACTTCTATGCAACAATGCATTAACAAAGAGATTGCCTTGACCTTCATTTATTCACAGTAGGCACCTTTGAAAGCCTGTGCTACAAGAAAAGGTTCTGGTTACCTTTTAATTTTCCTGTGGATCTGAATGAGGACTGCTGCTGATGCCAAGTGCACAGGGTGATTTTGCACATTTCAAGAGCAGGCAGACGGTAGCAGCAGATGGGACATATTCATAATCCCGAACATCCCCATTGAGCAGCCATTTAAACATCTGGATTTGAGAAAGGGTCACCACTGCTGGAATGAGTTCAAATGTGATAGAACCTGTTTCATATACCCCATCACGTACATAATGATGGTTAGCAGTTCTCAAAAGCATCGGGCTCCTCTTGCCTTCATTCTGTTTTTTTTTTTTTTTTTCCCCCCTGAAGCAAGATATCCTAACTGAGCTGAAAAAAAAAAAAAAAAAAAA
>SJYA01001462.1:429461-468513 GCA_006410615.1 Neotragus moschatus
AAAAAAAAAAAAAAAAAAAACTAAAAAACCTGCCTGCAAGGCAGGAGACACAAGAGACATGGGTTCCCTCCTTAAGTTGAGAAAATCACTTGGAGGAGAGCATAGCAACCCACTCCAGTATTCTTACCTGGAGAATCCCATGGACAGAGGAGCCTGGAGGGCTACAGTCTATAGGGTCACAAGGAGTCAGACATGGCTGAAGTGACTGAGGATGCAAGCAGGCAAGAGAGCACTTTCCAAACTTTTTATTTATATTTCTTCATTCACTGTTAATATTCTTATCCTCAACTTGCTGATGAAGGGACTAAACCTAAAAGAGAACAAGTAATTTGTCTAAAGACATAATGCCAAAAAGGCAGAATTGAAATCCAAGTTCAGATAAATTTGACATCAAAGCCCAGATTCATAGTCACTACATGTCAACTTCACATTTGTACTTTATTAAAGGTAAATCTATGGAGCAATGGAAGAGACACTTAGCCTTTTAAAAAGAATACAGGTTTGAGAGAATAGCATTGAAACATGTACATTACCATATGTGAAATAGATAGCCAATCCAAGTTCGAAGCATGAAACAAGGCACTCAAAACCAGTACACTGGGACAACCCTGAGGGATGGGAAGGGGAGGGAGGTTCACGATGGGGGACACGTCCCCCCATAGCTGATTCATGTATGGCAAAACCACTGCAGTATTGTAAAGTAATTAGCCTCCAATTAAAATAAATACTTTAAATATTTTCTAAAAAGAATGCAGGTATGTCACTGATGATGTGATCTACTCTTTCTGGGAAATAAGTAAAACTTCTTAGAATTGGAAGCCATCAGATTGTCTGTGCTACTGAGATAAGTGCAGTGAACTGCAAAAGACATTACTTCCATGAAAATTTTGCTGACATGTTAACATTGACAAGATTGGTTATCAAAATAATCACTTAAATTTACTGAGTTGTATTGGGCAAATAACACTAGACAAAGATCAAAACAGAAAGAGAAAAGGGAAAATGACATATAAAACTTAGCAAAACATTTTTTTGGCAGAGTCTGACTTTCACTCTTTTTAAATAAATTCTGGGGGCGAGGGTGGGGGGAACTAGACATATAATTTCACCATGGCCTCGAAGAGTTTATAGTGGGAAATGCCTGTGATATTAACTCAAACATTTAAACTAATAGGCTAAAAGAGGGGAGGAAATTTGTGGAGAGAGAAATAAATCCCTCAGTCATAAAGTTATGTGATGCCAATTAAAATGCACTCCCAAGTTGCAAAGCAGCTGCCAAACTGCTGAGTGTTTTCAGAAAATAATTCTGGAAAGGGTCTAGGTGTCACAAGCGCTTTTAACATTCATCCTCAGAGTATTTCATCCACAAAATAACCATGCAAAAAGAAAGTGAGTTTGCCAAGCACAGAATTTCATTTAGCACCTTGGTAGTTCACTTAATTAGAATAAACCCAGACTTCTTTAAAGCTCTTCTGTAAGCCTAAACCTCATCACCACAAACTGACTTTTTAATTATGTGGTTCTTAAGAGCCTTTGGGCATGTAATAGGACAGACTGTAAATATAGCCATTAACACACACACACACACACACACACACACACACACACGGTGCTTTTGGAGAATCTTGCAATGGGTTATGATGCTATTCATGTTACTCTGTCGTGATATGAATTTAGTAAAGACGAATATTAACTTCTACAATACTCANCAGATACAGAGGGTTGACTGTAATTTGTGTTTCCTCTTTTCTTAAAATGCTTAACCAATTTTTTGGGGTGAAGGAAGATTTTGAATCTCCGAGTACTTTTGGCAGCCTGTGGAAATTTATGCTTACCAAGACTTGGGAGTAGGGGAGAGCGGTTACTGGTGTTTAATAGTTCAAATTTCCCCAGTGGCTCAGTGGTAACGAATCTCCCTGCCAATGTAGAAGACATGGGTTTGATGCCTGGGTCAGGGAGATTCCCTGGAGAAGGAAAAGGCAACCCAACCCACTTCAGTATACTTNGGGGAGAGCGGTTACTGGTGTTTAATAGTTCAAATTTCCCCAGTGGCTCAGTGGTAACGAATCTCCCTGCCAATGTAGAAGACATGGGTTTGATGCCTGGGTCAGGGAGATTCCCTGGAGAAGGAAAAGGCAACCCAACCCACTTCAGTATACTTGCCTGGAGGATGCCATGCACAGAGAACCTGGCAGGTGACAGTTCATGGGGTCGCAAAAGAGTCAGACATAACTTAGTGATTAAACCAAACATACAATAATGGGTTAAACAGCTTCAGTTCAGTTCAGTCTCTCAGTCATGACCAACTCTCCACGGACTGCAGCACGCCAGGCCTCCCTGTCTATCACCAACCCCCGGAGTTTGCTCAAACTCATGTCCTTTGAGTCGGTGATGCCATCCAACCATCTCATCCCCTGTAGTCCTCTTCTCCTGCCTTCAGTCTTTGCCAACATCAGGGTCTTATCCAATGAGTCGGTTCTTTGCATCAGGTGGCCAAAGTATTAGCCATTAAACATCTTATAATACACAAAAGAAGAATTATCTGGCTCAAAACATTATAGTTTGAGGTTGAAAAAACATACTTAAAAAAAAAAAAATCTGTTCTCCTCTAGAGGTTGGGCTGTCTTGGGGGTTTTTCCTCAATCTGAAACTGTGATGTCTACAGACTCTGAGCCACATGATGAACATTTTTTCTTTCTCTTTCCTGTCACCCTCTGTGACTGTTAACACGTCTTCAGGTAATTACCTGTAGCCAAAGATCAATAAAGTTGCAACTCGGAGCAAATAAGTACATAGATCAAGGTTGTTCCCATTCATTTTCTAGACTTCATCCTAAAGAGAAATGGTGTCTTGAGGAAAGGACTGCTGAGATCTCATCACTTTTTTCTCTTTACCTAGGGCAAAGCTTTCTCTTTTTATTATTTTAGAAATAACTTATTAAAATGCAAAGTTACCTCCATAGAGTCCTGCATTTCCACCTATAAATACATCTGTGAGCACATACACCCACCCACCCTACACACGTCTAATCTTTTTTGTTCTTGCTCTGGAAAATCTAAAATCAAAATCTATAATGCAAGATGCATTTGGGCATTTCCTTCTGGACATGTTTTGGACTTCAACTTCAGTGATAAATTAGAAACATAATGTGGGTAAAGTAAAAATATTAGCTATCTTCCTCTGCCTAATAGTTTGTCTATGATTTAAGGTAGACAAAATGAATCGGCTCTTGGAATCAGAATTGAGTGTAGATTAGTAGCTTTTTGTTCTATAATATGTGTGATTATTAAAAACTAAAGAAAATTTTAAAGTAAAAACCCAGTAATAAGTAACTTTATGTTTCTTTGATACTTCTCCCTGAACAACACACTTGTAAACTAGAATAGCTTAGGTTCCAAGGCTATAAAGATGCGCTGAACTTTATTATTTTCTGTTTTACAATCTTTTCCTTGATCAATTTGGCTGTGATTTCTGTAGGCTACAAGCTAACCATAAGTTCATCCTAGTCCCTGATCTTACTCTTTTCTTAAGAGCATGAAGCCAGTTGTTAAATGTTGAACTTTCTCCATTTTGCTGTCATTTAATCCAAGCCTTACATTAGCACTTCCCACTATTAAAAAGAAAAAAAAAAAAAGCAAGAACCAGCCAGCAGTCTAAGTTGGCTGCATTAACTGTTTCTCAAATATCTACCTTGCTTGAACTAATAGTATATCTCTTAGTCACATCTTCATGCTTTTAACCTCACCTTCTCATCCCAATTCTAGTAATAGAAGCAATAACTCAATTCTTAGTTAGTACCTCTGCTTAAAATTCTCAGTACATTCACAAAACTTTTATTCGGTTGGTGGGGGAGGGGTTTCTCTATGAATGAGTTTCCTTGGTGGCTCAGATTGCAAAGAATCTGCCTGTAGTATAGAAAACCTGGGTTCAATCCTTGGGTCAGGAAGATCCCCTAAAGAAGGGATAGACTTCACTCGAGTATTCTTGACTGGAGAATTCCATGTACAGTGTAGTCTGGCAAGCTTCAGTCCATGGGGAGCTGGACACAACTGAATGACTAATACTTTCACTATCACTTTCTCTATGAATAAATCTCTACCAAGTAAGTGACTGATAAACAAGGCTTTGATAAAATGAGGAGCAAGAACATTAATAGAACAAAGTCTACTCCTAAATATATAAAACAAGACCATAATGGAGGAAGAGTCATAAAGTTGGATCAAGCCAAAGATATGGGCTCATGAAGCAGAAATTTCATATTTAATGTTTGAAATAAAGGAGTTGATACAGTTCATGGGGAACAGTAAATGGGAAAACAATGGAAAAAGGGATCTTCTTGGGCTCCAAAATCACTGCAGATGGTGACTGCAGCCATGAAATTAAAAGATGCTCACTCCTTGGAAGAAAAGCTATACAAACCTAGACAGCATATTAAAAAAGCAGAGACATTACTTTGCCAACAAAGGTCCATGGAGTCAAGGCTATGATTCTTCCAGTTATCATGTATGGAAGTGAGAGTTGGACTATAAAGAAAGCTGAGTGCCAAAGAATTGATACTTTTGAACTGTGATGTTGGAGAAGACTCTTGAGAGTCCCTTGGACTGCAAGGGGATCCAACCAGTTCATCCTGAAGGAAAGCAATACTAAATATTCATTGAAAGGACTAATGCTGGAGCTCCAATACTTTGGCCACCTGATGCAAAGAACTGACTCATTGGAAAGGAAACTGATGCTGGGAAAGATTGAAGGTAGGAGGAGAAGGGGATGACAGAGGATGAGATGGTTAAATGGCATCACTGACTTGCTGCACATGAGTTTGAGCAAGCTCCAGGAGTTGGTGAAGACAGGGAAGCCTGGTGTGCTGAAGTACCTGGGGTTGCAAAGAGTCGTACACGACTGAGTGACTGAACTGAATCGAAAGGAGTTGATAAAAGCTCTAACAGTTTGTTTGTTTACCGAAACAGGAACCAAAAAGTGGCCTATAGCAAGCGAGTTGGAAATGACAGGACTGTTTTGGTTTAATATAAAGTACAAGATTGAAAAGAATAAGGAGCTTGAAACGTCGGAGAGGATTTGTCATTTAAGACCTAATCGACCTAACTGGAGGATTCCTAGATGGCTCAGTGGTAAATTCAGCTGCCTATGCAGGATATGCAGGAGATAGGGGTTCAATCCCTGGGTCGAAGATTCCCTGGAGGAGAAAATGGCTAACCACTTCAGTGTTCCTGCCTGGAAAATCCCATGGACAGAAAAGCATGTCTTTTTACCAGTGTATCTATACATTTGAAGAAAGGACATAATTCGAATTTCAGGGACTTATAGGACACTCACTCTGAACTGAGGAGACCCAAAATGACATTATGTTTCACCAGCCAAAGTGGGGGCTTATGCAGACCATGTAATCAACAGGATTTTAGTTCAAATTATCTCACAGTGGGGTCAGTAGTTCCATGAACCCTCACTGTGGTTATTTATCCTTTTGTGGAAATAGAAACTTACTCAGTAGCTACAGCATTGGTTCTGTGACCTGTTAGAAAGAGGGCTATTATAGTAACAAAGGCCAAATGCCTGGGAAAATTGTAAAACAAATGCAGTACCACTTCCCTGGAGTGATTGTAGCAATTATTGCCACTTTGAAGGACTTGGAAGCTGCAGAAGAAGTGATTCCAATCTCATCCCCATTCAACTGTCTTATTTGATCTGTGCAGAAGAACGATAGGTCTGATAGAATGGCCATGGGTCATCATGAGGTTAACTAGGTGGTGGTTATGGTTGCAGCTGCACTACCAGATGCGATTTCATCGCGTAAGCACCACTGATCTGGCAAATTCCTTTTCCTCCTTCCCTGTCAGGAAGGACTACCAAAAGCAGTTTACTTGCATCTAGAAAGGCCAGTAATACGCTTTCATTGTCCTACTCAGGGGTATAAAGATTTCCAACCCTATTTCATAATTTAGTTCATAGGAATCTTGGTCACTTTTTAGACAAGAGACCATACTGGCCCATTAGATTGGTAACATTTTACCAGTTGGATTTAGTGAGCAAGAAGCAGCAACTACTACTCCAGACTTATTGCTAAGACATATGTGTGTCAGAGGGTAGGAAATACATTCTGACTCAAATTCAAAGACTTTCTACCTCAGTGACACATCAAGATATCCCTTCTAAAGTGAAGAATAAGTTATTGATCCTGGCACCTCCTAAACCTAAAAAAGATGCACGGCATCTAATGGGTCTCCTTGGCTTCAGGAAACAGCATCGTTCTCATCTGTGGTGTTACTTTAGCCGGTTTACCAAATGTCCGGAAAAGCCGCCAGTTCGAAGAGGGTGCAGGACAAGAGAAGGCTCCGGAACAAGTCCAACCTTCTGTGCTAGCTGCCCTGTCTCTTGGATCATACGATCCAGCAGATCCAGGGGTGGTTGCAATGGCAGAGGCAGTCAGAGACGCCGTTTAGAGCCTTCGGTGGTGAACTGAAGTGCAGGCACTGAGGATTTTAGAGCAGCTGGCCCCTGCATGAATTCCTTTGGACTGCAAGGAGATCCAACCAGTCGATCCTAAAGGAAGTCAATCCTGAATATTCATTGGCAGGACTGATGCTGAAGCTGAAACTCCAATACTTTGGCCACCTGATGCAAAGAGCTGACTCACCGGAAAAGACCCTGATGCTGGGAAAAATTGCAGGTAGAAGAAGAAGGGACGACAGAGGATGAGACGGTTGGATGGCATCGCCAATGCAATGGACATGAGTTTGAGTAATCTCCAGGAGTTGGCGATGGATAGCGNTCCAGCAGATCCAGGGGTGGTTGCAATGGCAGAGGCAGTCAGAGACGCCGTTTAGAGCCTTCGGTGGTGAACTGAAGTGCAGGCACTGAGGATTTTAGAGCAGCTGGCCCCTGCATGAATTCCTTTGGACTGCAAGGAGATCCAACCAGTCGATCCTAAAAGAAGTCAATCCTGAATATTCATTGGCAGGACTGATGCTGAAGCTGAAACTCCAATACTTTGGCCACCTGATGCAAAGAGCTGACTCACCGGAAAAGACCCTGATGCTGGGAAAAATTGCAGGTAGAAGAAGAAGGGACGACAGAGGATGAGACGGTTGGATGGCATCGCCAATGCAATGGACATGAGTTTGAGTAATCTCCAGGAGTTGGCGATGGATAGCATAGCCTTGAGTTCTGCAGCCCATGGGGATGCAAAGAGTCAGACACAACTGAGCGACAGAACTGAACTGAGGCCTTTACATTCTCTTCAAATAACCACTCCTTTTTTGAGAAGCAGATCTTGGCCTGCTAGAAACTGAATATTTAACCATGGGTCACCAAATTACCATGTGATCTGAGCTGCCCATCACGGCCCCGGTGTTATCTCACACATCAAGTGATAATGTCCGGCACGCACAGCAGCGCTTCAAAATCAAAGGGAAGAGGTACAAAAGTGATCAGGCCCTGAAGACACAGGTAAGTTACGGGAAAAGGTAGCTCAAATGTCCATGCTTTCCACTCCCTCCACAATGCTTTCTCTCTCCCAGAGTATACCTCTTGTGGGAGATTCCTGTGATCACCTTATAGAGGAAGAAAAGACTTAGAACTCTTCATGGACAGTTCCTCCCTTTACGGTGGAACCACTTGAAACTGGACAACTATAGCACTATGGGGCTTCCCAGGTGGCTTAGTCATAGAGCCCACCTTCCCATGCAGGAGACACAAGAGATGGGGGTTCAGTCCCTGGGTCAGGAAAATCCCCTTGATCTTCCTTGAGAAAATGCCGACCCACCAGTATTCTTGACTGAAAAATCCCATCAGCCCAGAAACCTGGCGGTTCACAGTCTGTGGGGTTGCAAAGAGTCAGATATGACTGAGCATGCGTGCACAGCACACAGCCCCTTTCTGGGATGTTCGTGGAGGACAGTGGAGGCGAAAAGTCCTCCTCGATGGCAGAATTTCAAGCAGTGCGCCTGGTTGTTCACTTTACCTAGAAGAATTGATGATTGAATATGTGACTATTCAGTGACTAATGGACTGTGGGTGGTTTGATTGGATGATCAGGAACTTGGAAGCAACAAGACTAGAAAATTAATGGTGAGGAAATTTGGGGAAGAGATATATTGGTAGACTTCTGAATAGGCAAAAAAAAAATGTAAAAATATTTGAGTCCTATTTGAATGACCACTAAATAATGACCTCAGGAGAGGAGGATTTAAATATTCAATGGATTGGATTAGATGACCCATTTTATGGCTATCTGTCAGCCTTTTATGTAGTCACTCCTACCATCCCCCAACACATTCAATGATAAAGCGATCATGATGGTACACAAGGGAGTTATGTGTGAGCTTATCACAGTCTTCCACTCACTGAGGCTGACTTGTATATGTCGGTTGCTAAGTGTCCAGTCTTCCAGTTGCAGAGGCCAACAGTGAGTCCTCAATTTGATATCATTCTCTGGAGTTATCAATCCAGATGGCAGGCAATAGACATATTCTATCATGGAAAGGTCAGCATTTGCATTTACTCTGGATAAGGGTTTATTTTCTCTACACATGATATTTCCATCAAGAGATAGAACGATGATACCATTGAAGAGGAAATTAAGAGTACCACCTAGGCTCTTTGGACTCCTAATGCCTCTGAATCAACAGGAAAAGAAATGTGTTTCTGTGTTGGATGGGATGATTGATCCCCACTACCAAGGGCAAACTGAACTGCTAGTCTGCAATTTTATTAATGTATCTGGAATACAGAAAGATTAGAGTGTCTCAATATTAGCAAGCCCTGTAATTAAAGTGAGTGTAAAACTACAGCAACCCAATCAAAGCAGGAGTAGGACAAATGACCAGGATTGTCAGGAATTAGGATTTGAGTCATATAATCAGGTAAAGACCTGTGGTCAGCTGAAATATCTGCTCAGAACAAAAGGTACTGGAGAAAATAGTTATACATACCAACTGTAACCATGACTAGTTACACCCAGGAGGACTAATTGTCATAGCTATGTCATACTTCCTCTGCATTTTGTACAGGCATCTTTCTGTATGACTGTGTATGTATACGTAATTAACACTCCTTTTTCTCTTTTACTCCCTCATCACATAAGATATGTTGACAACATCATAGAACTTAAGTTTCAGGATATCAAATGAAGAGTAAATATCAGTCACAACTCTACCTTGTCCTCTGAGGAAGAGTGTAGTGTATTTTCAGCTGCTTGCAGGAGAGCTCTTCCATGTTAGGTAGAACCGTGTGTGAGTGCTCAGTGTCCCAGTCCTGTCTGACTCTTTGCAATTCCATGGACTGAGGCCAGCCAGGCTTCTCTGTCCTTGGGATTTCCTAGACAAGAATACTAAAGTGGATTGCCACTTCCTCCTCCAGGGGATCTTCCTGACCCAGGTTCGAACCTGTCTCCTGCAATGACAGGTGGATCCTTTACCACTGGACCACCATGCTTAAGGCCGGAAAACTGACAAGAGGTCTTCTTGCAATTGTTAATTTTCTGTGTTAACTGGGACACAGAGTGCCCAAATATTTGGTAAAACATTATTCTGGGTGTTCTGTGAGGGCACTTTTGGAGGAGATGAATATCTGAATTGGTAGACTGGATAAAGAAGATTGCTACTCATTAAAGAATTCCTCTGATGGATTTGTTCATGTCAGGAAAACAAAATCATTTATTGATAGGCCTTTTCGTTTTTCATTCAAGATGCTGGGTGTAATATTTATATCAAAGATGTGTGTAATGCTTACTTTTGCTATAACAAAAGACATTTTCAGCAATGTAGCAATGTTCTAAATTTTACAAAATTTCTTTAGACATTGTACAATGTGCTTGTAGTGTTTCTATTTCTTATAACTATTTGTTTTCAAGTAGCTTAGCCCATAATAGATACTTACTATTTATTAAGGTAATAATGATATGCCTTTTTGCTGCTTTTATCCATTATAAACTTTAAAATGCTGGATTATATATGTCAAAATTGCTTTCCAGATTCCTAAATAAATAAAGTCTGTAAAAAAAAAAAAGAAGAAGAAGATTGCTGTCTGTAACATGGTGGCTCTTATTCAATAAATTGAAGACTCAAAGGGAACATAAAGTCTGATCTTCCTGAGAGGAAGAAAGAACTCCTCCTCCCTAACAGCTTGAACTGAGACTTTTTTTTTTTCCTGTTCTCATACTCAGACTAGAACATTGGCTCTCCTTGGATCTAAAGCCTGCTGGCTTACACTGGAATTAAACCATCAGCTCCATGTTTCTCCAGCTAGCCAAATGCAGATCTGGGGACTTAGCTTCCTTTATCCTCCATCTTCCACGAGCTTGGAAGAAGATACTGACAAAAAGAACATGATGCCCATCCTCCTGGTACCTATAGTCTGAGGACTTCATAGTTGCCCAGTCCTGCAGACAACATGACTGTTTCTGACACTAGTTTTAGCCTCCCCTTCTATCCTGACTTTAGAGCCTGTCTTTCATTCTTCATTTTGTGTTTACACTTTCTTTTTCTCCCCCTACTTTTCTGTTTATGTCTTCCTTTTTATCTGTTTCTGAATGCACTTATTGAGACCCTATGATGGCAAACACATAGTGCCTAGGACCCTGCTGGTTACAAGACAGAGAAGGCTCCCTCAATGAATTCAAAACCTGCTGAGGGATGTGATGAACAGCAATGATGGTATATGTAGGGAGAAGTCACTCTAGGAAAGGAGGATGCTGAGGGACAGCTCAGGGAGACAGATAGCTGAGATAAGCCCGTCATAAGAAGCAAGGCAAACAGATTTAACACCCTACTGGACTGATGGCTTTGATTGAGCAAAAATTTCAGAACAACCTCCCCCAAATTAATGAAGATGAAATTGTGTGATTCCATGGTGGGTCTGTGGTAAAGGATCTGTCTGCAATGCAGGAGATACCGGAGACTTGGGTTCAATTCCTGGGTTGAGAAGATCCCCTGGAGGATGGCATGGCAACCCACTCCAGTATTCTCGACTGGAGAATCCCAAGAACTAAAAAGCCTGGAGGGCTATAGACCATTTAGTCACAAAGAGTTGGATACGCCTGAAGCGACTGAGCATGCATGCGTGTGATTAGGCCAGGATCACTGCTTTGAAGAAAAGACAAAAATGCTTATCCAGGAAAAGCCTGAAATAGTGTCCTGAGAAAACTTAGAGATGGTATTTCTTATCTCTTTAAAATATACCATAAATAAACTTAGGTATGTAAATACTGGAGCTATAAATTATTTATAGAAATACTATTGCAAAATGGAAAATCTCAACCAGTTTTCGGGTCCTGTTTATTCCCTGATGGATTTGGGTTTTTATTGAACTATAAAAAGAAAGCATTTTCATGCTGTGTTTATTATGGAAAATCTCTCTGTCCTGGTTAAATGATTTTGGTTTTCAGCAACTTCAGATGACAGATTGTAGTTTTGCTTTTTCAAGCCAACATTCATTGTCTTTACTTAAGGAAAATCACCTAGATTTGTCATGCCTGGTTCAAATTACTTCTCAATGTGCTTCATACCTTAGTGTGCAATTCATAATTGATGATTTATTTACATAGCATTTTCAATTAAAATGTTTTCAAGGTATATTGCAGAAGGTGGATCAATTAATCAGAGTCCATGGGAAACTGTCATCTTTAGAAATGCTTTCCATAGATATTGATGAACTTTTTTTCCCTTCTTTGGAGGACAAGTATTGAAAGCTCCTTCCAATGATAGAAATGTTTTAGGGCATTTTAGATGATTGTGGAAAAAGCGAAGAGGACAACAGGGGATGAGATGGCTGGATGGCATCACCGACTCAGTGGACATGAATCTGAGTAAACACTGGGAGTTGGTGATGGACAGGGAGGCCTGGTATGCTGCAGTCCATGGAGTCGTAAAGTTGAACACAGCTGAGCGACTGAACTGAACCGAACTGACTGAGATGATTGTGGAGTTTGGAAAATTTAGAATTTCTAATGAAAACTTTAGTACTCNCATGGTACAAGGAACTATATTCAATATCTTATAATAACCTATAATGGAAAAGAATCTGAAAAAGAACAGATATACACATATGTATAACTGAGTCACTTTGCTGTATACTTGAAACTAATACAACATTGTAAATCAGCTATATTTTAGTAAAAAAATTGTTTGTTTTGAAAATATATATATAAATGGGAAGAACCTACTATACCTCCAGAATGAAGCTTTTGTGAACAGTTACAATCCTTGTAGATTTTTTCTTATTCATGTATGTATCATATCCATATACATTTTAATTAAATTGGTCTATACACATTAAAAAAAAGAATATTATTTAGTGATAAAAATGAGTTATCAGGCTATGAAAAGGCAAAGGAGAATCTTAAATGCATATGGCTAAGCTAAGGAAAGCAATCTGAAAAGATTATATACTGTGTTATTCCAACTATATGACATTCTGGAAAAGGCAAAATATGGAAACAGTAAAATGATCTGTAGTTGTCAGGGGCTGGAGGGTGGGAAAAGTAATAAGTAGGCACAACACAGAATTTTTAGGGCTCTCCAACTATTCTCTGTGATATCATAATGGTGGATCCATGTCATACAGTTTTAAAACCTGTAGAATGTGCAATACTAAGAGTGAACTCTAATGTAAACTGTGGATTTTGTTAACAATTATATATCATTACCAACTGGTCAGTTATGACAAACGCACTTTGCTAATGCTGCATGTTGATAAAAGAGGAAGTTAATCATACTCAATTATAAANTAAAACCTGTAGAATGTGCAATACTAAGAGTGAACTCTAATGTAAACTGTGGATTTTGTTAACAATTATATATCATTACCAACTGGTCAGTTATGACAAACGCACTTTGCTAATGCTGCATGTTGATAAAAGAGGAAGTTAATCATACTCAATTATAAATTTATTATACAAAATATAAAAAGAATGTCTTGTTTGTTTTCTTTTCCTATGACCAGAGACTCAAGTATAAACAAAAAAATTTCAACTAGACTTCATTACAATTATTTTTTTATCAAGATCTGACCTGTATTTTATTTATTTTTAATATAAATTTATTTATTTTAATTGGAGGTTAATTACTTTACAACATTGTATTGGTTTTGCCATACATCAACATGAATCCACCACAGGCGTACACGTGTTCCCCATCCTGAACCTCCTGCCTCCTCCCTCCCCAAACCATCACTCTGGGTCCTCCGTCCCAGTGCACCAGCCCTGAGCAGCCAGTGTCATGCACCGAACCTGGACTGGCGATTCGTTCCATATATGATATTATACATGCTTCAGTGCCATCCTTCCAAATCATCCCACCCTCTCCCTCTCCCACAGAGTCCAACAGACTGCTCTATACTTCTGCTGTCTTGCATACAGGATTATCGTTACCATCTTTCTAAATGCCACTTATATGCGTTAGTATACAGTACTGGTGTTTTTCTTTCTGGCTTACTTCACTCTGTATAATAGGCTACAATGGGTGCAGGATGCTTGGGGCTGTTGTACTGGGATGACCCGGAGGGATGGTGTTGGGGAGAAGGGGGGGAGGGGGTTCGGGATTGGGAACACGTGTATACCCATGGCAGATTCATGTTGATGTATGGCAAAACCAATACAATATTGGTTTTGTATTGGCAAAACCAATACAATATTGGTTTTGTATTGGCAAAACCAATACAAGTAAAAATAATAATAAAATAGGCTACAATTATTGTTAGTCCATACTTGTTCAAAACCATAAATGAGTGAAAAAGTTTTAGCAATTATTAGACATTAAATTAATCAGAAATATATGTTTGATGAGGAAAAAATGATCCTTTTCTATTATTCTTTGTAACCATAGATTAAAATAATTTTGCTAAACAGTGCCATGTTTCTGGATAAATTCTGCATACATTACTCATTAAACACTATCAGCAGAACCATAGTATTCATATAAATAGGTAGATGAAACAGACACAAGTTTTCTCCTATCAAGTTCACACTTTGAATCTGTCTGAAGTATATGCTGCAAACAAACTGTGACCTATTATTAAAAATTATTTTCATTGATTAACTATAACTCAAGCCTTCTCTCAAATTAATGAAAGCAAAGATTGTAAACCAGTTCCCTTGAGACAAGTGTTTATCACCAAAGACTTGACACCATTTTATTTTTTAGGTTCTCAGAATTATGCCATTTTTAAATTAATACTAAACAAATGATAGTCTTTTACATAGAGGCCCAAGGTTCTATCCAATATTCTTGAAAGGACTAAAAAAATAAAATAATGTTATTAAATTTTCAACATATATGTTTTTTTAATTATCACATGCTTTAAGTATTTAAATGTAAACAATATGGTTTCTGCAAAGCAAGAAATGCCCAATGGGAATCAAAACATGCCTGGAACATGAAACACGTGTAGCAAAGTTTAGCAAAGGTCTTCAAAAACAATGAAAACACTGTAAGATGATGGTCAACCCAAGCTTTGTGTTTCAAAGTTATTTTAAATTTCATAAACGAAAGATTGAACCAATAGGTAAAGAGTAATTCCTTCAAAAACAGAGTCAAGAACCAACATCAAGCCTTTCTGCCTTAAAAGTCATGATCTAGCCTTGAATTTTTTGTGTGTACCACTGGCACATCCCCTCCTTCCCCTTGTCCCTGCCCAGTTATTAGACTGTTATGAGATCTGTTACCAATTCAGCATTACTGTCATTCTTGATTTTTCAAAAGAAATTCAGATATTGACACACGCATATGAAAAATGAGAAAACTGGGTCCATTTAAACTTCCTCCTCTATTTCCAGTGTCTCTTTATGTGTGCTTGACAGAAGTCTTGTGGGGAAACATGAAAAAAATAGAAATATATCAAATATAGTTTTCGATATGTCTGTATATCTAGCACAGATTTACTCACATACTTTTGGAAACCATCAATTGTTCATTCTGCCACTCTGCTTTCAGTGGCATTATAATTCATCCCCAGATTGCTAGAGAAATGATCTGTTAACTGCCATTTCTATTGCATGACTGCAAAACAAAACTGAGCAGTAATAAATAGCCACATACCAAATAATAAATGGTTTGTTTTCAAAACAAGATTCTGATTACTTGGATTAAAAGAAGTGAAATACAATATTAAAGCATAAAAATGCTGAAATCTGTTGAGAGATGTGGCGGTGTCACGTGGCTTGGTGAAATTGAATCCAGGTTGAGTTTTCTTGTTTTCAATTAAAATGGCATCATTTCTAGAAACATTTATTTGGCTGTATTGCCCATTATAATTTTTCAATTCTTATTCATAACTCTCATTGGAATCAGAAAACAAAAAATCAATCTTAAAATGATTTAAACTATTTTTCTGTCTGATACTCTAGGACATGTATTACTTTGTAAGTACTAATTAAACACACAAAATAAAGCATTTTTTTGTCATTTATTAGTAATTTCTTATAGTTGATGAAGCTGTCTTGAAATTTACAGTACTTCAAAATTGCTGTCACAGAGTAGAACAGGAAATTTAATTTTAGTTACTAATGCAAATCTCAACAGAAGATCAGACCCAGAGCTGTGGGACATATAAATAAGATAAATATACTCACAGTCTATTTCAAAGTCATCAAATAAAACCAATCATAGCTATGATCCTTGGAATTGCTTTGTTCTTTCAGTAACAGCATTGTTGAATTTGAAAATATCCTGGTACCAAGATTGAGAGATAGCCTTAGGCCAGATCTAGCTTTGCAAAATAAATAAAATAGCTTTCTTCACATCATCCCCAACATTTGCAAAAAGAAATTTTGAGGGCAAAATAAGCTCTGGAGTTCAGGTTTCTTCCATTCCAGTAAAATGTCCCTTTATTTATAATATACTTCCTCTTCTCCATCTCCTTTTCAACTGAGTGGCATTCTGTAAGTCACTACATTTTAAATTTATGCTTCTTCCTTTGAAAATATAAGGTGAGACTGGTTGTCTTCAAGTGTAAAATGCCATTCAATATCTGAGTGACATTAATCTATAAGAATTCCTTTTTCAATGTAAGCTACTGAACATTCCTTTGTTGATACAGGGAAAGCTACCTGTCTCCTTTACCCAAGAGTAGTGATTGAAACTGGACCCTATGCTGCAACAAAGGCTTAAGGAACAACACCACTAAAGCAGATAAAAATTTAGGATAAAAATATTCTTTCGCGGTTAATTCAGTTCAGTTGCTCAGTCATATCTGACTCTTTGTGACCCCATGGACTGCAGCATGCCAGGCCTCCCTGTCCATCACCAGCTTCCTGAGTTTGCTCAAACTCGTGTCCATTGAGTCGATGATGCCTTCCAACCATCTCATCCTCTGTTGTCCTCTTCTTCTCCCACCTTCAATCTTTCCCAGCATCAGGGTCTTTTCCAATGAGTCAGTTCTTCCTATCAGGTAGCGAAAGTATTGGAGTTTCAGCTTCAACATCCATTCTTTCAATGAATATTCAGAACCGATTTCCTTTAGGATGGACTGGTTGGATCTCCTTGCAGTCCAAGGGACTCTCAAGAGTCTTTTCCAACACTACAGTTCAAAAGCATCAGTTCTTCAGTGCTCAGTTTTCTTTATGGTCCAACGCTCACATCCATACATAACTACTGGAATAACCATGGCCTTGATTAGATGGACCTTTTTTTGGCAAAGGAATGTCTCTGCTTTTTATATGCTGTCTAGATAGTCATAACTTTCCTTCCAAGGAGTAAATGTCTTTTAATTTCATAGCTGCAGTCACCCTCTGCAGTGATTTTGGAGCCAAACAAAGTCAGCCACTGTTTCCATTACTTCCCCATCAATTTGCCATGAAGTGATGAGACCAGATGCCATGACTTTCATTTTCTGAAAGTTAAGTTTCAAGCCAACTTTTTCACTCTCCTCATTCACTTTTATCAAAAGACTTTTTAGTTCTTCTTCACTTTCTGCCATAAGAGTGGTGTCATCTGCATATTTGACATTACTGATATTTTTCCCGGCAACCTAGATTCCAGCTTGTGCTTCATCCAGTCCAGCATTTTTCATGATGTACTCTGCATATAAGTTAAATAAGTAGTGTGACAATATACAGCCTTGATGTACTCCTTTTCCTATTTGGAACCAGTCTGTTGTTCTATGTCCAGTTTTAACTGTTGTTCTATGTCCAGTTTTAACTGTTTCTTCCTGATCTGCATACAGATTTCTCAAGAGGCAGGTAAGGTGGTCTGGTATTCCCATCTCTTTCAGAATTTTCCACAGTTTGTTGTAATCTACAAAGTCAAAGGCTTTGGCATGGTCAATAAAGCAGAAATAGATGTTTTTATGGAACTCTCTTGCTTTTTGTGTTGAGCCAGTGAATGTTGGCAATTTGATCTCTGGTTTCTCTGCCTTTTCTAAATCTCGCTTGAACATCTGGAAGTTCACAGTTCATGTGCTGTTGAAGCTTGGCTTGGAGAATTTTGAGCATTACTTTGCTAGCATATGCTGCTGCTGCTAAGTCGCTTCAGTCGTGTTCGACTCTGTGTGATACTCTGGGATTCTCCTGGCAAGAACAATGGAGTGGGTTGCCATTTCCTTCTCCAATGCATGAAAGTGAAAAGCAAAAGGGAAGTCGTTCAGTCGTGTCCAACTCTTAGCGACCCCATGGACTGTAGCTCACCAGGCTCCTCCATCCATGGGATTTTCCAGGCAAGAGTACTGGAGTGGAGTGCCACTGCCTTCTCCAAGCATATGAGATGAGTGCAATTGTGTGGTAGTTAGTCTGAGCATTCTTTGGCATTGCCTTTCTTTGGGATTGGAATGAAAACTGATCTTTTCCAGTTCTGTCCACTGCTGAGTTTTCCAAATTTGCTGGCATATTGAGTGCAGCACTTTCATAGCACTGTATTTCAGGATTTGAAATAGCTCAACTAGAATTCCATCACTCCACTAGCTTTGTTCATAGTGATGCTTCCTAAGGACCACTTGACTTTGCATTCCAGGATGTCTCTCTCTAGGTGAGTGACCACACCATCTGATTATTTGGGTCAAGAAGATCTTTTCTGTATATTTCTTCTTGTATTCTTGCCACCTATTCTTAATATCTTCTGTTTCTTTTAGGTCCATACAATTTCTGTCCTTTATTGTGCCCATCTTTGCATGAAATGTTCCCTTGGTATCTCTAATTTTCTTGAAGAGATCTCTAGTCTTTCCCATTCTATTGTTTTCCTCTATTTCTTTGCATTGATCACTGAAGAAATCTTTCTTCTCTCTCCTTGCTATTCTTCGGAACTCTGCATTCAAGTGGGTATACCTTTTCTTTTCTCCTTTGTCTTTCACTTCTCTTCATTTCATAGCTATTTGTAAGGCAATCATTTTGCCTTTTTGTATATCTTTTTCTTGAGGATGGTCTTGATCACTGCCTCCTGTACTGTGTCACAAACCGCTGTCCATAGTTCTTCGGGCACTGTGTCTTTCAGATCTAATCCCTTGAATCTATTTGTCACTTCCAGTGTATAATCATTAGAGATTTGATTTAGGTCATACCTGAATGTTCTAGTGATTTTCCCTATGTTCTTCACTTTAAGTCTGAATTTGATAATAAGGAACTCATGATCTGAGCCAGTCAGGTCCTAGTCTTGTTTTTGCTGACTGTATAGCGCTTCTCCATCTTTGGCTGCGAAGAATATAATCGATCTGATTTCGGTATTGACCATTTGGTGATGTCTTTTTGTAGACTCTTCTCTTGTGTTGTTGGAAGAGGGTGTTTGCTATGACTGTGCATTGTCTTGGCAAAACTCTATTTGCCTTTGCCCTGCTTCATTCCATACTCCAAGGACAAATTTGCATATTACTCCAGGTGTTTCTTGACTTCCTACTTTTGCATTCCAGTCCCCTATAAGGAAAAGGACATCTTTTGGGGGGTGTTAGTTCTAGAAAGTCTTGTAGGTCTTCATAGAACCACTCAACTTCAGCTTCTTTAGCATTACTGGTTGGGGCATAGACTTGGATTACCATGATATTGAATGGTTTGCCTTGGAAAAGAACAGAGGTCATTCTGTGGTTTTGGAGATTGCATCCAAATACTGTACTTTGGATTCTTTTGTTGACCATGATAGCTACTCCATTTCCTCTAAGGGATTCTTGCCTTCAGTAGTAGATATAATGGTCATCTGAGTTCAATTCACCCACTCCAGTCCATTTTAGTTCGCTGATTCCTAAAATGTCGGNGTCATTCTGTGGTTTTGGAGATTGCATCCAAATACTGTACTTTGGATTCTTTTGTTGACCATGATAGCTACTCCATTTCCTCTAAGGGATTCTTGCCTTCAGTAGTAGATATAATGGTCATCTGAGTTCAATTCACCCACTCCAGTCCATTTTAGTTCGCTGATTCCTAAAATGTCGGTGTTCACTCTTGCCATCATCTCCTGTTTGATCACTTCCAATTTGCCCTGATTCATGGACCTGACATTCCAATATTGCTCTTTACAGCATCAGACTTTACTTCCATCCATACAGTCACATCCACCACTCGATGCTGTTGCTAGTTTCGCTCTGTCATCTTCATTCTTTCTGGAGTTATTTCTCTATTGATCTCCAGTAGCATATTGGGCATATACAGACCTGGGGCGTTCATCTTTCAGTGTCTTATCTTTTTGCCTTTCATGCTGTTCATGGGATTCTCAAGGCAAGTGTACTGAAGTGGTTTACCATTCCCGTTTGAGGTTAAGCTCCCACCTAATCCAGCCAAACTCCATATGATAAATGAAATTGAAGACAAAGAGGTCAAATCGAACTGTGAACCACTGACACTGATCTTGGTCAGCTTCCCAGCCACCTGGAAAGTTGCTCTTCAGTGATATATCTTTGCCTAAGCTGGTTCTTAGGTGCAGCACGTGGAATATTGGATCTTTTTTGCAGCATGCAGGAATTTGTACTTTTGACATGCAGGATCCAGTTCCCTGACTAGGGATTAAACCCAAACCCCCACAATGGGAGCATGGAGTTTTAGCCACTGGACCACCAGGGAAGTCTTTCCCCTTACACCTAAGTCTTGAGAGACATTCCTCAGAAGAATCAGAGTTCTTGAAGGACTGATTTGCCCTGCCATTTTTTTTTTCTTGTATGGTTTATTACAGGATATTGAATAGTCCCCTGTGTTGTACAGTAGAAGCCTGTTTTTCGTTCATTCTATATAAGTTTGCCTCTGCTAACTCCAACCCTCAGTCCATCTCTCTACCACCCTTCCTCCCCTCTTTTCCTTCTTTATACTCCCTCCTAAATCCTCTAGTCAAGGCTGTGGTTTTTCCAGTGGTCATGTATGGATGCAAGAGTTGGACTGTGAAGAAGGCTGAGCGCCAAAGAATTGATGCTTTTGAACTGTGGTGTTGGAGAACACTCTTGAGAGTCCCTTGGACTGCAAGGAGATCCAACCAGTCCATTCTGAAGGAGATCAGCCCTGGGATTTCTTTGGAGGGAATGATGCTAAAGCTGAAACTCCAATGCTTTGTCTACCTCATGCGAAGAGTTGACTCATTGGAAAAGACTCTGATGCTGGGAGGGATTGGGGGCAGGAGAAGAAGGGGACAACAGAGGATGAGATGGCTGGATGGCATCACGGACTCGATGGACATGAATTTTGGTGAACTCTGGGAGTTGGTGATGGACAGGGAGGCCTGGCGTGCTGTGATTCATGGGGTCACAAAGAGTCAGACATGATTGAGCGACTGAACTGAACTGAACTGAAAGCTACATCACTTACTTATCACCTGAAGAAAAGTCAGGAAAATGATTTCGGACCAGGAGTTACAAACAGCAGTTTCATTTAAGAAGGAGAAAACAGATTAACTTAGAAAAATATTAAAATTCTCAAGAAGAGATATACATAAAGTTCACATAATTAGCAGAGCTATTTTAATATGAGGTCAGATGTTTGGTGCTTTGCAAACACACATTTTGTGAAGAAGCAAAAAGTATAGCTTAAATCCAATGAATTATTTGATATAAGTGGCTGTTGCCATCCTTTAATTGCCTTTCTCATTGTTGATAGTAACTACCTTGCTTTACAAATGATTATTGCTTTTCTTGATAAATTGTAATTTTAAAAGTATAATTATAATTTGAAATTTAAGCTCAAAGCATTTATAATAAAGTAAAGGCACTATATATTTCCAAGCATTAATAGCATGCTTCCCAATATAAAATGAACATTATGTCAAAGATTTAACTCTTCAATGAAGGAAACAACAAAGAATCAGTGGCAGAACTGAAGACTGAAAATGGTGAAATAAGGTTGCTAACTTAGATGTAAAACGGATTAAGGTCCTAAGAGGCAAGAAAATCATAGATTATTGAGAATGTTTCCTACCAACAAAAAAGTAGTTTGCATCTGCAGTTTAACATAGGGTCTCCCGTGGTTGTTCAGTGGTAAAGAATCCACCTGCCAGTTCAGGAGATGTGGGCTCCATCCCCAGGTTAGGAAGTTCACCTGGAAAAATAAATGGCAACCCACCCCAGTGTTTTTGTCAGAAGAATCCAATGGAAAGAAGAACCTGGCAGGCTACAGTCCATGAAGTCAAGAAAGAGTTGGACATGATTTAGTGACTAGATGACAACAGCTTAACAGATAACTTTGCAGAATTTGAGACTCTTCTCTTAATAAATTGGAAGTAGCAAGACAAACAAAGAGAAAAAAATATATATATCCTTTAGAAAATTACATTACCCTTTCTCAGGCCTGTTAGACAATGCTCCCAGATGAGGCCACAAAACTTATAGGCTCCCTTTGGCCTTATTTTCAAGTTCCGCATAATTTTTCTTAACACCTTCACTACTGTTAAAATTTCCTCCTTATAAAAAATGTAAACCAAATCAAAGAAAGAAGAAGAAGGAAAAGAATGCTTACTACATTGTCAGTTTGCATTGTTTTCTTCTAGAAAAGTGTCGCTTGTCTCAGTTGATTTTTAGTTATACAGTCAAATGTTCTGCAATACACAGCTGAAATAATGTTCCATAAATATCTTATTCAATTTATGGGCTTCTGTCTTGTTTTATGAATTTACCAGCTATTGTTATCACGAATAAGAATACTTGATAATTGGAAATGTCAGAAGGCCATAAAATAGTAAATTTTTTCATTCCAAAATAGTTTGATGGAGGTGGGAAAAGCAGAAACAATCTCAAGATAAAATATGCTGCTGTTAAATGAAGGAAAATAATTACAAATATGTTAATAAGTAACTGATTATTAAGTCATGTAAAGTATCCTGTTGAATGTTGAGTGAGAATTAATAAAGTAAAATTCTTTGTCTGATGGATTGGATAATAATTTGCCAGGTAGTTTTTTATATGGCTGATTTCCATTATCATTCTGCAATGATTTCACTGATAACTAGAACAAGCCCAGTCTCCTTTGTAATTTACGATTGTGTATGCATGGTCGTATATTACATTGTTAACCTGGTGACATTATCCTCACTCCAAGCAGTATTATGTCTCATTTGAAGATGGAAAAGATCAGTGAATTTTTAAATGAGATTTATACGCATTAATTCTTTCTCTCTGATATTTACCAATTGTGCTTTCAAAAAGAAAACAATCGCAAGGCTTTGTCAGAATAAAGACACAAACAGATATTTTGAAGTCAATGCCAAAATGCTTTCCAATTGTCATGTTTTGACTCCTTGAAAGCCTTTGGTTTCAGTAAAGAAATAAGAATTTCACAGCAGTCGCTGAAGTGCATCAGAGAAGGAAGATATCCTGTAGCTATAAATCCAAGTATTTAGTTTCAGAGAAATTAGCAGGGTTTAAGTTGATTTGCTTCCTGCTGGGGATCTATGATATTTTTCTTTCTGAGTCTCAAGTACATTTTCAGAATCACTTTGTTTATTCTGTATCCAGGGTGGAAGCTGACTAGGTGAGTGAATGCAGTAAAGGACTTATCGAGGAAAATAAGCTTAATGCTAGAAGCAATGGTATAAAAACACTTTACTCAGTGTTTTTTAAGTAGAGCCTGTGCCAAGTGCTTGAAAGCCTTTTGTTCTTTAATTATCGCTATATTTCTAGGGAGGAAACTCATCACTCCCATTTTGTAGGTTTGAAAACTGAGATATAAACATTAATTTAATTTTCTCAGTGTCACACAGCTCATGAATTGTGAAGCTGGAAGTTGAACACATTTAAGTCAACTCCAGAGGTCACAAACAACTATTCTATACTGTCTTTACCATTAACAGGTTGAATAAGCCAGGTGTTAGCTCCACTGTAATAATCAATGGCTCAGCTTTTTTTCTTCCTATGAAAATAAAGATTTTCAAATCAATAACACAGATGATAGTTTTTCTTTCTATGATGCACGGTCATATATTATGCTATTTTTTCAAAGAGAAAGACATACTTCCAAGCCTTTTTTAAAACTGAAAATGATATCATTATGAAGATTTCATAAATTCACATAATTATGTCTTTATAGCTTGAAAAACATGTGGACTTTTACTTGATAACTTTTCTTAGACTTCATTAATCAAAGGCACAACACTACAATCATTTAGAAATACAAGTGATTTGCATCTTGAAATCAAAATATCATTTACATGCATTTGAAAATTTGAAATAAAGCTATGTACAGAGATTGTTTATTCAGTCTAGAGTTACTCTTTGTTATGCAAAATAAATTCCCAACTTTACTGTATTTAACTTTCAATCACCTGGTGCATAGCTATATGGCTTCCCAGGTGGCTCAGTGGTAAGGAATCCACCTGCCAATGCAAGAGCCACAGGTTCAATGCCTGGACCAGGAAGATCCCCCAGAGTAGGAAATGGTAGCCCCCTCCAGTATTCTTGCTAAGATAACCTCATGGACAGAGGAGCCTGGCAGGCTTCAGTCCATGGGCTTACAAAAGAGTTGGACACTTCTGAGTGATGGAGCACACACTCAAGGCCTGGAGTCACTCAAGGTTTGGAGTCACAGATATAGAAATTTCTAAGAAATCCTAAAGCAGACATATCATTTTTTTTTTCTAAAATGCAAAGAGAGAAATAATTTTCCAGCATTTAATATTTAATGTCAGATGTATAAGTGAATCCTGAAGAACATTCATTAGGTAATAACTTACAGTTTGCTATTTATACTAAAGGCCCATTAGGAGTTTTACAGTTTGGAGACTAGTTTTCTATAGCTGCTTTGCTGTCACTAAGTATTATAGACTGGGTAACTAATTAACAGAAATTTATTTTCTCACAGTTCCGGAGGCTGGAACCTCAAGAGCAAAGCCTCAGCAGAGCTGGATTCTTCTGAGTCCTCTCTTCTCAGTTTGGACACGGCTGCCTTCTTACTGTGGGCTCACTTGATTGTTTCTTTGTGTGTGTCCTAATCGCTTCTTATAAGGACATAAGTCAGATTGTATTTGAGGGTATGCTCAGTTGTGTCTGACTCTGTGACTCCAGGGACTGTAGCCTGCCAGGGCTCTCCGTACATGGAATTTTCTAGGCAAGAATACTGGAGTGAGTTCCTTCTTCAGGGGAATCTCCCAGCCCAGGGATGGAACCCTCATCTCTTGGATCTCGCTTAACCTTAACTGCTGCTTTAAAGATCCTAACTCCAAATACAGTTCCATTATGAGTTAGAAGGAGCTACAACTTCAACCTATGAATTTTGAGGGGAGGGAAATTAACACACAGTCTGGAAATTTGGGGGTGGAACCTTTATTCGATTGTGTATAGTTTATCCATTAAGACCACTTCATTTTGATTTACATAGTGCATTTGCATTAATAGATTACATTATCTTATTTCACCACAGAAAATGTGTTAAAATATTGTAAAAAAAAAAAAACATAAAATAAAGAATAAGAATAAAAAGTAATGCAACCTTAAGAAGATACAAGATAAAGTAAATTAGAAAGAGAAAAACAAATATTCCAAATTAATATATATATGGAATCCAGCAAAAATAAAAGAGGTATAGAAGACCTTATTTGCAAAGCAGAAATAGAGACACAGGTGTAGAGAACAAATGTATGGATACCAAGGGGGAAAAGGAGTGTGGGAGGAAGTGGGAGATTAGGATTAACACACATATTTATTGATGCCATGTATAGCAGAGATAACTAAAGAAAATATGCTGTTAGAACAGGGAACTTACTTAATGTACCGTGGTGGTCTGAATGGGAAGTCCAAAAGAGAGGTTATATATGTATATGTTGGAGAAAGGAATGGCAATCCATTCCAGTATTCTTGCCTGGAGAATCCTAAGGACAGAAGAGCCTGGTGAGCTGCAGCCCATGGGTCCCAAAGAGTCGGACACAACTGAGTGACTAACACACACATGTATATGCATGGCTGATTCACTTTGCCATACAGTAGAATCTAATACAGCATCGTAAACTATATATATTACAATGAAAATTAATTTTAAAAATGAAGAACATTCAAGAAAATATCATAGATGACCACTCCACTCCTGGTACAAGTTTTTCTCAGTCACATAATAAGGTAAAAAGAATGAGAGACATTAACAGAGATGCAAGGATGCTGGTGCTAAGTCGCTTCAGTCGTGTCCGACTCTGTGCGACCCCATAGACTGCAGCCCAACAGACTCCGCAGTCCCTGGGACTCTCCCGGCAAGAACAATGGAGTAGGTTGCCATTTCCTTCTCCAGTGCATGAAAGTGAAAACTGAACGTGAAGTCTCTCAGGCACGTCCAACTCTTCACGACCTCATGGACTGCAGCCTACCAGGCTCCTCCTTCCATGGGGTTTTCCAGGCAAGAGTACTAGAGTGGGTTGCCATTGTCTTCTCCAATGCAAGGATAACTCACAAGTTTTCTTTCTCCTATTACTAAACTGATTTATGCTATTACTAAAATTTTTGCTTTACTGTGACTATAATCTGTTCAGCATTTTGTTGGAGAAATAAACAAGAGTAGCACCATCCATGAGAGTGCGTGGGAAAACCTTTGTTGACAGCACTGGAAAAGAGTCTGTGGTCAGGGTCCCTGAAACTGTCTCAGGTTTGAAGATTCACTGGAATGACCCACAGGACTTAAAGATTTTTATATTCATGTGTATGCATGGTTAGTTATTCAGTCCTGTCTGATTCTGTACAACTTTTTGGACTGTAGCCCACCAGGCTCCTCTGTCCAGGGGATTTTATAGACAAGAATACTGAATGGGTTGCCATTTTTCCCTTCTGGGTGATCTTCCCAACTCAGGGATTGAACTTGCATCTCCTGCAAAAGGTTTCTTTACCTGCTGAAACATTGGGGAACATAGTCACAGTTTCTTACAGTTAAAGATGCAGAGAAAATCAGCAAAGGGAAAAGGCTCACCAGCAAAGTCCAGAGGAAACCCAGTGTAAGATTTTAAGCACCCCTCCTAGTGGAGTAGCACAGTTCAGTTCAGTCCAATTGCTCAGTCGTGTCCAACTCTTTGAAACCCCATGGACTGTTTTACCTGTAGTAATGTTTGGATGTGAGAGTTGGACTATAAAGAAAGCTGAGCACTGAAGAGCTGATGCTTTTGAACTGTGGTGTTGGAAAAGACTCTTGAGGGTACCTTGGAATGCAAGGAGATCCAACCAGTCAATCCTAAAGGAAATCAGTCCTGAATATTCATTGGAAGGACTGATGCTAAAGCTGAAACACCAATATTTTGGCCACTTGATGTAAGAACTGACTCATTGGAAAAGACCCTGATGCTGGGAAAGATTGAGGGCAGGAGGAAATGGGGACACAGAGGAGGAGATGGTTGGATGGCATCACTGACTTGATGGACATGAGTTTGACCAAGCTCTGGGAGTTGGTGAAGGTCAGAGAAGTCTGGCATTCTGCAGTCCATGGAGTAGCACGGAATGAGCTTAGTTCCTTCAAGCAACATTGTGTGGCAACAAGTGCAAAGTTTTGCCAGCTAGGGAAGTTTAGCTGAGCTTGGCTACCATGGATTTATTGGGGGACAGTCACAATCATTTCATCGTACAGTGCTTCTGTGACTGACTTCAGGCAATGAAACCCCAGTCCCCAAGATTGAAAGCAAGTATTCACTATTAAATATTAACAGCCTCAGATATACAGATGATACCTCTCTAACAGTAGAAACCAAAGGGAAACTAAAGAGCCTGTTGATGAGGGGGAAAAAGGAGGGTGAAAAAGCTGACCTAAAACTCAACCTTCAAAAACTAAGATCATGGTATCTGATCCCATCATTTCATGCAAATAGAAGGAAAAAAGTGAAAGCAGTGACAGATTTCATTTTCTTGGGCTCCAAAATCACTGGAACAGTGACTGCAGCCATGAAATTAAAAGATACTTGCTTCTTGGAGGGAAAGTTATGACCAACCCAAACAGCATATTGAAAGCACAGACATCACTTAGCTGACAAAGGTCCGTATAATCAATGCTATGGTTTTTCCAGTAACCATGTATAG
The DNA here is from genome assembly GCA_006410615.1 of Neotragus moschatus. Lineage (NCBI taxonomy): Eukaryota > Metazoa > Chordata > Mammalia > Artiodactyla > Bovidae > Neotragus > Neotragus moschatus. The sequence goes on from SJYA01001462.1 coordinate 456,837, forward strand.
ATGTGAGATTTGGACCATAGTGACGGCTTAGCGCCAAGATTGATGCTGTCAAATTGTGGTGCTGGAGAAGACTCTTGAGAGTCCCTTGGACTTCAAGGAGATCAAACCAGTCAAACCTAAAGGAAATCAACCCCGAATACTCATTGGAAGGACTGATGCTGAAGCTAAAGCTCCAATACTTTGGCCACCTGATGTGAAGAACTGACTCATTGGAAAAGACCCTGATGCTGGGGAATATTAAAGGCAAAAGGAGAAGAAGGCAGCAGAGAATGAGGTGGTTAGATAGCATCACTGACTCAGTGGACATAAACTTGAGCAAACTGGCAAACAGTGGAGGACAGAGGAACCTGGCAAACTGCAGTCCACTGAGTCACAAACAGTGGACATGACTTAGCAACTGAATTACCACAAGAGCAACATTCACCATTAATCATATTATTCATATGAACAGTCCAGATAAACTGGTACAACGTGTGACAAGAGTTCAGGAATACAGAAACAACCTTATGAGACAGAATGGTTAAATACAGTTACATTAAAGCAAGTCTTTCTGGGGAATGTGTAGGGGTGAGGCTGCACCATCCTGCTGTGTTAATTTTTTTGCTCTGCAGTTGCTGAGTCCTTATTCCAAAAAATGAGTCCAAGTGGTAATTCTAACCATAATCCAGCATGAATCAGTGTTAATGAGGGGGTTTAACCATCGTAGAGATTGAATCAAACATATAAATAAAAATATGTAAAAGTAAGAAACTGGACAAACTAGAAGTGGAGTAAAAATCCAGGGAAGATAGTCTTAATGATGGGCTAGAAAAATGAAAATGTGCTAGAAATGCTTATTAACTAATTTCCAGTTTTGTGACATTAAGAAAGTATGACATGACTTATAGGAATCACTTGAGAATGCAGATAATTAAAAAAAAAAAACTCTGGTGCTTACAGCAATAACTCTAAGCTGAAATGCACAGGCTCAAACTTATTTTTCTGTGTGTGCCTAGAGAGATATTTACATGCTTCATATTTAAAATATATATGTACAGAGGGTCTCTGACTTACAAAACTTAAACTTACATTATTTCAAGTTTAAAACGGTTTGAAAGCAGTACATATTCAGTAGAAAAGATATATCAAAGTTTGTATTTTTATCTTTTCTGAGGCTATTCATTGGAAAGACTGATGCCGAAACTGAAGCTTCAATACTTTGACCACCTGATGCAAAGAACCAACTCACTGGAAAAGACCCTGGTGCTGGGAAAGAGTGAGGGCAAGAGAGGAAGAATGCAATAGAAGATGAGAAGGTTCAGTTCAGTGCAGTTCAGTTCAGACGCTCAGTCGTGTCCGACTCTTTGTGACCCCATGAACTGCAGCACGCCAGGCCTCCCTGTCCATCACCAACTCCCGGAGTTCACTCAGACTCACACCCACTGAGTAAGTGATGCCATCCAGCCATCTCATCCTCTGTCGTCCCCTTCTCCTCCTACCCCCAATCCCTCCCAGCATCAGAGTCTTTTCCAATGAGTTAACTCTTCGCATGAGGTGGCCAGAGTACTGGAGCTTCAGCTTTAGCATCATTCCTTCCAAAGAAATCCCAGGGCCGATCTCCTTCAGAATGGACTGGTTGGATCTCCTTGCAGTCCAAGGGACTCTCAAGAGTCTTCTCCAATACCACCTTGACTCAATAGACATGAATCTGAGCAAATGCCGGGATAGAGTGAAGGACAGGAGAGCCTGGCCTGCTGCAGTCCATGGGGTTGCAAAGAGTCCGATACAACTTAGTGAGTGAACATAACAACAAGCTAGTGATGTGGGGTGTAATCCTTTACCATGATGTTGAATAACTACAACAGCCTTGTGGTCACAAACAACTGCCACACTCACAGTCATTCTGTATCCATAAAACCATTCTTTTTTTTTGTTTTTCTCTCTTTTCGTAGAGTACTCTAAAAACTATTTGAGATATTCAACACTTTACTGTAAAATAAGCTTGTGTTAGGTGACTTTTCTCAACTGTAGGTTTATGTAAGTGTTCTGAGCACTTATTGTGTTAGATTAAATTAATTTATTCTCATTGATGTGTATCCCCCAAATCACAATATATTTATTCTACCAATAATGAGCATTTGGTTGTTTCTTCTGGGGGGCTATTGCTAACAGAAGAGATAGGAACGTGCATCTACATGAAAATTGCATATAATATAGATATGTGTATCTAATTGTACATCATTGTTTAGTATATACTTAAACATGTAATTTCTGGGCATTCTAATTGGAAGACCAACAGTAAACAACTAAAATAAGTAAATACATAATATATATTGTCAAATAAGGGAAAGTAAAGAAAAAAGTAAGATACAGACAGAAGATGGGGAAACAGACCTAGATAAGAAATACTGCTTTAGGTAATTTGCTCAAGAAAATATTTGAGAATATTTTTTAGACCATGTACATATATGTCATCTAAAGTAGACCATATTTCAGACGAAATCTCACAGATAACCACACATCATTGTATAATAAAGCTAGATGACTGACCACATTTTACAATAAAAAAATAACTTTAGGGAAAAGTTCCTATTTACTAGACCCTGACAAATTTCAGGCCATAATTGTTGACACTTAAAAGTCGACAAAGGGCAATGTAGCTGTGACAGTTGACTCATATTTTCTCACATTATTATGAGATGTCAAAGAGATAAGACAAATAATCATTAAGACCGTTAAAGAGAAGATGCCATATAACTTTGAGTTTTTGTTCTTGCTAACTTATTTCCAGAGCACAAATTTTTTACTTTAAGGATGAAATTGTTCACAAAGTCAACTCCATCTGTCTCCAGAGAATTCAAGCAGGAATGCTTTCTCTAGCATAATGAGTAATTTCTGTTGTTGTTCAGTTGTTAAATCGTGTCTGACTCTTTGCAAATCCATGGGCTACACGCATCATGCCAGGCTTCCCTATCCTTCACTGTCTCCTGGGGCTTGCTCAGTCTCATGTCCATCAAATTGATGATGCGTACTAACCATCTCATCCTCTGTCCTGTGGGACTTCCTTGGTGGTTCATGCAGTAAAGGATCTTCCTGCAATGCAGGAGATCCAGGTTTGATCCCTGGGTTGGGAAGATCCCCTAAAGAGGAACTAGCTATTCATTCAAGAATTATTGCCTAGACAGAGGAGCCTGGCAGGCTACGGTCCACGGGGTCGCAAAAAGTCAGACTTGACTAAGCGACTGACACTTTCACTTTCTTCCCAATGACTGACTGTGAATGTGAAGTTACTTCACACAACATAAGTGCATAACTTCCTCTGCCCTCAATATATGTGATGGGTCTTTTTCTCTGATTGCTCAAATGCTGTAATTCTTTCACATTATATTTATCCTTTATAATATTTGTTAAAAGTTATTTTTTTAAATAATTGGCTTCATGGTTTTGATAGGAGTAACACAAAGGGAAGGGATGTGAGGCAGCAATCCAATTCCACCTATTGCCTGCTATAAAGTGAAAGTTGCTCAACTGAGTCTGACTCTTTGCAACCCCATGGACTATAAAATTCATGGAATTCTCCAGGCCAGAATACTGGAGTGGGTAGCCTTTCCCTTCTCCAAGGATTCTTCCCAACAGGGGGATCGAATCCAGGTCTCCCGCATTGCAGGCAGATTCTTTACTGTCTGAGCCACAAGGGAAGCCCAGAAATACTGACTGGGGAGCCTGTACCTTCTCCAGTAGATCTTCCCCACCCAATAACCCAACTGGGGTCTCCTGCATTGCAAGCAGATTCTTTACCAACTGAGCTATCAGGGAAGCCTACTGTAAGATCTTGGCCAATTCATTTAACTCACTCAAGAAATACTTCCAGGGTTTCCTTGGTGGAAGAATTCTCCTGCCAATGCAGAAGACATGAATTCAATCCCTGGTGCAAGAAAATTCCACACATCACAGAGCAACTAAGCTGTGCACCATGACTACTGAGCTGAGCTCTAGAGCTCAGGAGCTGGAACCACTGAGGCCATGTGCTTCAACTACTGAAGCCCATACCCCTGGAGCCCATGGTCAGCAACAAGAGAAGCCTCTGTAATGAGAATTCCACATACCACCACTACAGAGCAGCCCCACTCGCTGCAACTACAGAAGGCCTGCGTGCAGTAATGAAGACTCAGCACCACCAAAATAAATAAATAAATGAAGTGAAGTGAAGTTGCTCAGTTGTGTCCGACTCTTTGCAACCCCATGGACCCCAGGCTCCTCCACCCATAGGATTTTCTAGGCAAGAGTACTGGCATGGGTTGCCATTTCCTAAAAAAGGAAAAATACTTAGAAAATTCCTATTTCAGCCAAACTCTCAAGATATTTCAGTTAAAAAAAAAAAAAGAATACTATCCTATTGGGATTCTCTTTGAATAATTGTATTTTTAATTTAGTAACATTAAAATACCAGCTATCACATTGGTATTGAAGGAATTAAGTGAGGTTATATAGACTTTAGTGTTAATTAGACCTAGTTGTGACACTTATTTGCCTGGATTATAATCATTTTTTTTTAATTTAGTTTATTCATGTGAAAAGATGCAGTTTGTATGATGTAAACAAGCCCATATATGTGGGACTCCCTGGTAGCTCAGCAGGTAAACAATCTGTCTACAATGCAGGAGACCTGGGTTCGATTCCTGGGTCAGGAAGATTCCCCTGGAAATGGGATCCCACCTGGGAAGCCCATATATGCATATACACACATGGCCTTCCCCGGTGGCTCATCGGAAAAGTATCTGCCTGGAGAAGGGAACAGCTACCAACTCCAGTATTCTGGCCTGGAGAATTTTGCACTATCCAAAGTATTTGTGCGTTATCTTTCTGTTTAGCTCTCACACCCATCTCTATATAATATATAGTACACAATTGGCACTCAATAAATACTTGTTTTTTAATTGTGTAATCATCAAATTTGCAAAATTGTGAACATTTCTGTACTTGTTCCAATACATCATCTCTATCATCCGTTCACTCATGACATCTAGTTAGAAACGAAGTCCCATAAATTCCACTTACAAATAAACTTCAGTATTATTTCTTTATCCCTGCTTCTGTAATGACAGTTCTGTTTATGTCTTGATCACTTGTTGATTGAACTTTACATAAGGCCCTTACCTGGCTTCTTTTCCTCAAGGCTGGGCCCATTGCAATTCATATCCATAGGGAGTCCAGAACAGTATGTCTGAAACGTGTGTTTAATTAGGTCTTCATCCTTCTGGAATCCCTCTGGTATACACCCACACCAGGTTAAAGATACTATTACTTCTAATCACCTCATATCTGAATTATGTTTTCTTTTTTTTTTTTTACAAAACATGTTCTGATATCAACTATGCCATGCGACTTGTGTTTCTAAAACTTTCTAATTCATTTTTCATAATCATACTCAGGAATATTTTTTTCTCATTGTCAGTAAAAAGAAATAATGAATACGTACATATATTTGTAAATGCACACATACACATCCCTGCTTTGATGCTGTAAGGTACTTTTAGGTGCCATGGAACTATCTCCTATTTTTTATTGCCAAATAATATTAAGGTATATTGTTTATATTATTGTTTTTGCTTTCTCCACTTCCTATTGATTATGAAGCTGACTACAATTTTGATCAGATGTCATCCATGCACTAAATTCCTCTTAGTGTTGCCACTATTCACCTTCACAATGGACAGTCCTCATCCTTCCATTATTTTACTGTGGCCACATCTGACACTTTTGAGAACCTCCTTTTAAACCCTTTCTTTTACTTTCATGACACTATGCTACACATGTTCTCTTTATCACTTTATGCTTTTGCATACTGTCTCACTTGTGATTAGATTATAATATTCTTTCTCACATTAGGGGCTTCCCTATAAGCTCAGTTGGTAAAGAATCCTCCTGCAATGCAGGAGATTCCCAGTTCAATTCCTGGGTTAGGAAGATCTGCTGGAGAAGGGATAGGCTACGTACTCCAATATTCTTGGGCTTCCCTATGGCTCGGCTGGTAAAGAATCTACCTGCAATAGGGGAGACCTGGGTTCGATCTCTGGGTTGGGAAGATCCCCTGGAGAAGGGAAAGACTACCTACTCCAGTATTCTGGCCTGCAGAATTCCATGGACTGTATATTAGGTGGTGCTAGAAGTAAAGAAGCCGCTTGCCATTGCAGGAGACTTTGGGTTGGGAAGATCCCCTGGAAGAGGATATGGAACCCCCCCCCGCCACCCTGCTTCTAGTATTCTTGCCTGGAGAATTCCATGAACAGAGGAACCTGGTGGCTACAGTCCATGGGATTGCAAAGAGTTGGACATGACTGAGCGACTACACTTTCTTTCATAGACTAGTGTCTTCAAAATCATTAGCTTGTTCAAAATTTTCTGTAAAATGCACAGCAGTATATGTTTGCATTTTGCTTATTTCAAATGCATATTTTATAGATATCTCAATCTTAACACCTATAATGCTGAACCAGTGTTCTATTAATCCCATTGAACCCACTGTATTTTCAACATGTAATACAACCTTCCTCTCAGTTATCAAATTCAGAAATCTGACTTTAATCTTCACCTCCTTCTTCTTTATTATCGAGAGTGAATAACCATGTCTTGCCATGTCTACATTTAATTGTAAAAATCAAATTTCCCTCGACCATTCTATCTATTTTGCTTTCACTCTTATTTCTTCATGCACTGCTACAATAGCCTTCTAATTTGTCTTTCCACCTTTATTCTGGCTCCCATTGAATTCATTCTTCACAATTTCAACAGAGAGGAGTTTCTGACATGAATATGAAAATGAAGAGCTTACTGCTTCATTTAACACCCTCCTATGATACAAGATAAAGCACTAATACATAAGACCTTGGAAGGTTGCTAACAATCTGTTCTCGAATTTATCTCTGGCCCTGTCTTTCTAGTTTATTCTAAATGTTCACTGTATCAGGGAGGAAAATTTTTTAATTCTTAATTTCTGCACAATTTCACTTACTATTTTCTATCTCTGGGATACATGTCCCTCCTTTCTTTCCCTAGATTCATCCTACATGTTCTTTAACTTTAAGAGTAAGTCTTCTCACAATGGAAGACTTTGCTAAGCTTATCACTGCCTTAAGAACCCCCATCCCAGCCCACACTCCAGGGACATTTTTATCATGATAATCTTCACATTTCACTGTAGTTACCCACGTAATCCTCTGTGCTTTCTGCTTGCCAGTCAGCTTTGTAAACAACTCTCTAAGGTTTTCCAGCAGCAAGTACAATGTCTGCTACATTGTATTTATCCATAATATATTTATTTAATGAATCTACAAATGAATAATGTCTAACATATTGTATGTTGTTAATTCTTTGATTCAATGGGAGAAAGAATAAATGAATGTTGAGTTATTATTATCTATTGTACTATCAAAGCACTTTTTTAATGTACCTGTTGCATGGGTCCCAGTAGATTTAAAACTATTAAGTAGCTATCACAACTTTATTTTCCCCTTCTGAGAAACAATTGTTGTTTTTTCAATTGTTTATCAGTAAAACAATTATTTGAAACCTTTATCAATAGACTTGTTCATTGTTCCTCCTAACTGAATGACAGTTTTAGTTACACATCATAATATTTCACCTAAATTTAAAATAAAGACCAATATACTTATTTTTTAATAAATGGAGATATCAAAGGATTTATTTTCTATGACTCTAATTTTAAAAGTGTGATTCATTGTGTTTTTATGGTAAACACAGTTCTAAAAAACTGATTATATATTTACAGATGTAATTGAGAGAAATTTAAACTGAGGTGGGAAAAGAAAAGAGCGGAGTGAAGTGTGAACAGGGGGTAGATTAATTTAGTATGTTGTTGGATACCCTCCTGGGAGGACACTGAAGCCTCCTTGAGCTTTCCAACTAAGTTTTTAACCTGATAGAGATAAATATGAGCATCTGTGCTATATTGCATTTCCTAACTTAAAAGATGGCATTGCCATCTCTCTAAAAGAGACATCGAGAAATCACTGGGGTAGTCATTTGCCTTCAGGGAGTTTAATAACTCAATCTCATCAAGAAAGTGTTTAACTTTTGTCTTTATATAACTTTTAAAATAAGGATCAGTTAAGTTCAGTTGCTCAGTTGTGTCCAACTCTTTGCTACCACATGAACCACAGCACCTCCAGGCCTCCCCATCCATCACCAACTCCTGAGTTCACCCAAGCCCATGTCCATCCAGTCAGTGATGCCATCCAACCTTAACTCAATAAAATTTTAATGAGATAAGTCTCAACAAACTTGTAAGCCATATATTCACTTAGAGCAGGCAGAATATGGATATTGACCAGAGATAGTGGTTTTTGGAGTATTAGTATTCTCTGGTTTAAAAATTGTGGGTAAATCACAAATATTTCATTTTATACAGATGGAAATAAGGGTAAAGAGTAATTCTTTTAAAAAAATCAAGGTGGCATCATGTTTTAATATAGAAAATAAGCTCTGTTGTGTTTTATCAATGCAAATGTGTTATTACGAGATTATTTTGTCCTCTTAAAGTCATAGAACTAACTTGATATTTAATTAGTGTATAGGCATTTTTCAAACCTGGGGCAGATGAAATGGAGTACAGTTTAATTAGCTGACTCTTTCTTGTTAATTTTGTAAATAATATTTTTTAAATGTTTGTAGGAATGCTGAAAGCCTTGATGATTTTTTCTTCTATTATGATTACAGTCTAGAATTTTTCACATAAATTGAGACTAGCTTACAGCAGGTTATATTCTTTTACTGACTACAAAGAATAATTTACTGTCCTGAAGTAAAGAATTATTTTTCAGATAGTTGTGCTTACTGCTTCCTGAATGGGAGCAGAATGTGACCTTGTCCCAGATTTTTCCCCAGATGCTCAGGTTGCTTTGGGTGATAGGACCATTTATAATTAATGAATGCAATCTATTAAAAGAGGAATAAATTAACAGGGAATATTGGAACTAGTACCTCATATATGGTTTTTTACATTAAAAACAGTGCACTTTATTGTAAGAATACTTAACATGAGATTTAATTTCTTAACAAATTTTCATGTGCAATACATTATTGTTGACTATAGGTGCAAGGTTATAGATCAGATCTCTAGAATGTATTAATTTTCTTTAACTGAAACGTTATCATGCCCATTAATTAGTAATTTCCTGTGTCCCCATCCCCCTAATCCCTGGTAGCCATTATTTCACACTTTTATTCTAAGAACTTGATTATTTTAGATACCTCATATAAGTGTAATCATGCAGTATTTGTCTTTCTGTGAGTAGCTTATTTCACTTCACATAATATCCTCTAGGTTCATCAGTGTTACTGTGTATCTCAGAAGTTCCTCTTTTCTCTGGCTATCAATAGATGCTGGAGAGGGTGTGAAGAAAAGGGAACTTTCCTACACTGATGGTGGGAATGAGAGAACAGTATGGACATTCCTTAAGATATTAAAGATATAGCTTTTAACTTTTTAGTATTTTTATATAAGATATATATATAGTATTTTTAATATAAGACATTAAAAATACAACTATCATGTGATCTAGCAATTCCATTCCTAGGAATATATCCACAGAAAAACATAATTCAGAAATACACGTGCATCCCAATATTCACTGCAGGGTTGTTTATAATAGTCAAGAAATGAACTTTCTATCATTAAATTCGTATCATCTGTGTATCAAAGACTGTTGATATTTCTTCTGGCAATCTTGATTCCAGCTTGTGATTCATCCAGCCCAGCATTTTGCAGATGTACTCTTCATAGAAGTTAAATAAGCAGAGTGACAATATACAGACTTGTCATACTCCTTTCTCAATTTTGAACCAGTCTGTTCCATTGTCCCATTGTCTGGTTCTAACTATTGCTTCTTGACCTGCATGCAGTTTTCTCAGGAGACAAGTAAGTGGTTTGGTATTCCCAACTCTTTAAGAATTTTCAGTTTGTAGCGATCCACACAATCACAGGCTTTGGCGTAATCAATGAAGCAGAAGTAAATGTCTTTGTAGAATTCCCTTTCTTTCTCTATGATCCAGTAGAGTTTGAAAATTTGATCTCTGGTTCCTCTGCCTTTTCTAAATTCAGCTTATACGTCTGGAAGTTCTTGGTTCATGTACTGTTAAAGTCTAGCTTTCAGGATTTTGAGCATTATCTTGCAAGCAAGGGAAATGAGCACAATTTACAATACTTTGAACATTCTTTGGTATTGCCCTTTTTTGGAGTTGGAATGAACACTAACTTTTTCCAATCCTGTGGCTACTGCTGAGTTTTCCAAATTTGCTGGCATATTGAGTGTGGAACTTTCATAGCATAATCTTTTAGGATTTGAAATAGTTCAGTTGGAATTCCATCACCTCAACTAATTGTTTGTAGTTATGCTTCCTAAAGCCCATTTGACTTCACACTCCAGGATGTCTGGCTCTAGGTGCATGACCACATCACTGTTGGTCATCCAAGTCAGTAAGATCTTTTTTTTTTTTCAGTTCTTCTGTGTATGCTTGCCACTTCTTCTTAACCTCCTTTGCTTTTGTTAAGTTCTTGCTCTTTCTGTCCTTTATTGAGCCCATCTTTGCATGAAATGTTCCCTTGATATTACCAATATTCTTGAAGAGATCTCTAGTCTTTCCCATTCCATTGTTTTCCTCTATTTCTTTGCATTTTTCACTTAAGAATGCTTTCACATCTCTCCTTGCTCTCTCTGGAATTCTGCATTCAGTTGGGTATATCTTCTCTTCTCTCCTTTGCCTTTCCCTTCTCTTCTTTTCTGCTTCTGTAAGTCCTCAGACAACCACTTTGTCTTCTTGTGTTTCTGTTTCTTTGAGATGGTTTTGGTCACTGCCTCCTGTACAATGTCACACACCTCCACCCATAGTTCTTCAGGGAACCTATCTACCAGATCTAATCTCTTGAATCTATTTGTCACCTGCACTGTATAATCATAATTGATTAGATTTAAGTCACACTTGAATTGTCTAGTGGTTTCCCCTACTTCAATTTAAGCTTGAATTTTGCAATAAAGAGCTAAGGATCTAAGCCACAGTCAGCTCCAGTTCTTGTTTTTGCTGAACTATATATTCTGGAATGGGAATTCCAGATGGCGCTAGTGGTAAAGAACCAACTAGTGCAGGAGATGCAGGAGACCTGGGTTCGATCCCTGAGTCTGGAAGATCCCCTGGGGAGAACACGGAGATCTGCTCCAGCATTATAGCCTGGAAAATTCCATGGATAGAGGGGCCTGGCAGGCTACAGTCAATGGGGCTGCAGAGAGCCAGACAGGACTGAACAACTGAGCACACACACATACGATGGAACACTACTTGTCCATTAAAAGGAATGAAGCAATGCTTTTTGCAGCAACATGGGGGGACCCAGAGCTGATCACGCTAAGTGAAGTAAATCAGAGCATCAGAAACATTGTATAACGTCCCTTCTATGTGGAANAGACAGGACTGAACAACTGAGCACACACACATACGATGGAACACTACTTGTCCATTAAAAGGAATGAAGCAATGCTTTTTGCAGCAACATGGGGGGACCCAGAGCTGATCACGCTAAGTGAAGTAAATCAGAGCATCAGAAACATTGTATAACGTCCCTTCTATGTGGAATCTCAAAAGACATGATGAAAAATGAACTTACTTACCAAACAAAAACAGATTC
>SJYA01001462.1:476872-505646 GCA_006410615.1 Neotragus moschatus
TCTCTTCTTGAGACTTCTCAAGTTTCCAGTCCCTCCTCCAGCACTGTAATTCAGAAGCATCAATGTCTTGGCTTGTGCTCACTCTTCGTTATGGTTCAACTTGCACATCTGTACATGGCTACTAGGAAAACCCTAAGCTCTGACTACGGATCTTCATCAGCAAAGTGATGTCTGCCTTTTAATGTGCTCTCTAGGTTTGTCACGGCTTCCCAGGTTGCACGGTGATAAAGAATCTGCCTGCCAATGCAGGGGAAAGGTGGGTTTGACCCTTGTGTCAGGAAGATCCCCTGGAGAAGGAAATGGCAACCTCCTCCAGTATTCTTGCCTCAGAAATCCCAAGAACAGAGGAGCCTATAGTCCTTGGGGTGGACCTCAGTCCAAAGAGTCAGAAGCTACTTAGCAACTAAAGGAAGAAAAACAGAACAAAATGGGGTTTGTCATAGCTTTCTTTCCAAGGAGCAAGCGTCTTTTAATTTCATGAGTTCAGTCACCATCTGATTTTGGAACCCAAGGAAAGAAAATCCATCACTGTTTCCACTTTTGCCCCATCTATTTTCCATGAAGTGATGAGACTGAATGCTTTGACATTAGTTTTTGAATGCTGAGTTTTAAGCCAGCTTTTTCACTCTCCTCTTTCACTTGCATCAAGAGGTTCTTTAGTTCCTCTTAGAGTAGTATCATCTGCACATCTGAGGTGGTTGATATTCCTCCTGGCAATCTTGATTCCAGTCTGAGATCCATCCATCCAGGTATTTTGCGTGATGTACTCTCCAATAAGGTAAATAAGCAGGGTGACAATATACAGCCTCTTCATACGCCTTTCTTGATTTTGTACCAGTAAGCCATTCCATGTCCCGTCCTATTTCCATTGAGCCTGATTCAAATTCTAGATTTGTGAATTCAATAAGTGATTGCTTTTTTAAGCCACTAACTTTCTGAGAGGGTAGTTGCATAATAGACCATTGAAATACTCACTCTATTTTTAGAAATGATCAAATGACATGTTATATGAAAATGCTTTGAGAATTCTGAAGTCTTTACAAGTGGAAAGGGTGAGTATATCGTTCATAACAGTTTTCACTTTAAAAACTCTGCCATTGTGTATTGACCACAATATCTTTTAAGATAATGAAATATAGGCTTTATTTCTAAGTCAAATCTGTACATTAAATAATATTTATAGCTTGAGAGCAATTGATGGATTCAATATGTCTCTAAACCCATATTTGACCACTCTATGAAAACCAAGCAGCAAAAGATTGCTGGTTACAGATATATTTGATAAAAAATATAGTAAGATACAACTAGAAGTCTATATACATTTTCCTTGACACAAAGATTTAGGAAAACTGTTTGATAAGATACCTATATTACTGCATTTGATTCCTTTTGTTTTTGTTCTTTTTTACTTGTCCTAAATCTAGCCTTAATTACAGCTATAGTCTGTTTACATTCTCACCTTGAATGATAACACCTCATCTTTCAAATGGCCATGTATTTCATGAATTACTGCATCATATTCTTTAAATTAATGCTAACAGATGCCATAGAGCCTCAAAATCTCGGTGGCTTAAATCAATATTATTTTTTTCCCTCATAAGTCATGTTTATTTCAAGAAGTTATCAGAAAGTGCAAGTGCAAGTTGCTCAGTCATGTCTGACTCTTTGCAACCCCATGGACGCTACAGTCCATGGCATTCTCCAGGCCAGAATACTGATTGGGGACCAAGGCTGTTTTTGCCTCTCCCAACTGTATTCCATGACTTCCAAGTCACCACAGAAAGCAAAAGACCAATAAAGTGCCCTGTGTGGAGAGCTGCTTTAAGGCTACGTCTTGGTAACATTGACCTTCAACTTACATGCCATTGATGGGAAACCTGGCCAATCACCTTCATTGCACTTGGCTACTGCGGTCTACATCTATGTCCAGAAGGAAAGTAGGCTTGATGAGTATCTAGCATTTACTTCCACCTACCATTTCCTCGCAAAGGGTCAGACAGGACCGAACAACTGAACTGAACTGAATCATTTCCTCCTTGAACACTTAAACTGTCTCTTCATCATTGAATTCCTCAGAGTTCAATAAACAGTGGTTAAATTGACATCAGTTGCAGTTTCAACCATCCTGTAAAGAATCCTCTTCCTCATCATTTAACACAACTCTCCCCAGATGAACTAAGTTCTGTTAGTATCAAACTGATTATGCTTCTCCTAGCCATTCCATATTTTCTTGTCTCAGATTTCCACTGACAATGTTTCTTCTGCCTTGAATGATCTTCCTGTGGATAGTTTATCCATCATTAAAAGTCTGAAGAAAAGTTATTCTCCATAAATACTAAAAGTGTATCTCTTCATCTTTGAATTTCCAAGATTTCAACAAATGTTATTTAAGTATATATTACTTTCACATTATCTATACCTTAGAAATTTTTTTAAAATTGCAGTCCGTTAAAAAAAAGACATTTTTCTCTGTTAAAAGGGTAGTATAGTACTCTTCAAATTCTTTTCTGGGGCTTATTTGATCTGATTAGCTTAATATTGTTATAGAGAAATGGGATACTAAGGAAATTAATCTAGGGAAGGAATTTAAACATATCACAACATAGAAAAGATTGGTGACAACTTAAAAGCACACAGATAAGTCATAAGTTTATCAACAGATGCTCAAGAAGGATTAAGGAGTATGTGTGGCATTTACGTACTGTAAATACATTCAACCTAGTCATCCTCTGCACTGAATGAGATAGCACATACACAATTTCCTAATATTAAGATTATCTTCAATATAAGTCACTTTATATTTCTTATTTTTCCCTCTCTCTCCTTTCTATGCATTTTAATATTCAGGCAAAATATGAGTTAAGTGTAACTTTCTACTACATATTCACTTTCTGTATCTTCCTATTTTAGTTCATAAAGGCTTGTCATCAGGTTTTTTACTTTTATTTTTAATTTAAGACAGATATTCATCTTATTTAAAATTACCCTAGCTCTCTTTAAAGTGAAAGTGTTAGTTGCTCAACCATGTGTGACTCTTTGTGACGCCATGGACTGTAGCTCACCAGGCTCCTCTGTCCATGGGATTCTCCAGGCAAGAATACTGGAGTGGGTCGCTATTCCCTTCTCCAGGGGATCTTTCTGACCAAAGAATCGAGCCCACATCTCATGCGTTGCAAGCAGATTCTTTACTAGCTGAGCTACCAAGCATTTTGAAAAATACCATCTGGCTTCAACGCTTCCAAATACATAATCAAAAGAATAAAAACAACCTGCATTTATTATATTTGTACTTTGTTTCTCCTCTGTCATCAAGACTAAGTGCTATATTTGATCATCTGATTGTCTCTTTTTCTTCTAACTTCACAATTTTCACTCAAACATTTCATGTTTGCATATTAGCATCTGTTTGTTTTAAAGCATACAATTGTGACAAATAAATAAAAGCAACTTAGACTCTAAATTCATTACAAAATAGCTTGAAAAATAGAGATAAAGTCGATACAGCCAGTATTTTCTTGGGGGCAGGGGAAGGAATTAAACCTCTCCACCAACCCAAAGAAAACTGCCCTATGATCATGAACTAAGCATATGCTGATGTTAGACATACAAACAGACGGCCAGAAGTCTGAGACAGCAAAGGAGTTTTATGGCTCGTGAGGTCCTAGAACACTTCATGTGTATCACGTGGGCACAAGAAACTATTTGCCAATTGCCATTAATGGTCTATCATTGAGATAAAAGGCAACATTTCCATCATTGATAATTCTTATCATTAAGCTATTTTCTAAACCAGACTTTTGCTTAAAGCAACACTCTTTTATTCTATCATTTTAAAAAGTTATGAAATTTTAGANATAAGTCATAAGTTTATCAACAGATGCTCAAGAAGGATTAAGGAGTATGTGTGGCATTTACGTACTGTAAATACATTCAACCTAGTCATCCTCTGCACTGAATGAGATAGCACATACACAATTTCCTAATATTAAGATTATCTTCAATATAAGTCACTTTATATTTCTTATTTTTCCCTCTCTCTCCTTTCTATGCATTTTAATATTCAGGCAAAATATGAGTTAAGTGTAACTTTCTACTACATATTCACTTTCTGTATCTTCCTATTTTAGTTCATAAAGGCTTGTCATCAGGTTTTTTACTTTTATTTTTAATTTAAGACAGATATTCATCTTATTTAAAATTACCCTAGCTCTCTTTAAAGTGAAAGTGTTAGTTGCTCAACCATGTGTGACTCTTTGTGACGCCATGGACTGTAGCTCACCAGGCTCCTCTGTCCATGGGATTCTCCAGGCAAGAATACTGGAGTGGGTCGCTATTCCCTTCTCCAGGGGATCTTTCTGACCAAAGAATCGAGCCCACATCTCATGCGTTGCAAGCAGATTCTTTACTAGCTGAGCTACCAAGCATTTTGAAAAATACCATCTGGCTTCAACGCTTCCAAATACATAATCAAAAGAATAAAAACAACCTGCATTTATTATATTTGTACTTTGTTTCTCCTCTGTCATCAAGACTAAGTGCTATATTTGATCATCTGATTGTCTCTTTTTCTTCTAACTTCACAATTTTCACTCAAACATTTCATGTTTGCATATTAGCATCTGTTTGTTTTAAAGCATACAATTGTGACAAATAAATAAAAGCAACTAGATTCTAAATTCATTACAAAGTAACTTGAAAAATAGAGATAAAGTCGATACAGCCAGTATTTTCTTGGGGGCAGGGGAAGGAATTAAACCTCTCCACCAACCCAAAGAAAACTGCCCTATGATCATGAACTAAGCATATGCTGATGTTAGACATACAAACAGACGGCCAGAAGTCTGTGACAGCAAAGGAGTTTTATGGCTCGTGAGGTCCTAGAACACTTCATGTGTATCACGTGGGCACAAGAAACTATTTGCCAATTGCCATTAATGGTCTATCATTGAGATAAAAGGCAACATTTCCATCATTGATAATTCTTATCATTAAGCTATTTTCTAAACCAGACTTTTGCTTAAAGCAACACTCTTTTATTCTATCATTTTAAAAAGTTATGAAATTTTAGAGGCCCTGGGATATCTCCAAATTCTTTTATATGCCATAATGCTAATTTTAACTCTATGGGGACATAAATAGAATGCTTTTTTTTTTTTTTTTGCTATTACACAAGCAAATTTCTTCTCCTAAAATATTCACACTGTATTCCTATAATTATAGTTATAGCCATAGTCTAGTCCTATTTAAATGGAAAATCTCATTACACTTAGAAAGTTCTTATTGCCATATCTAGTTGTATTTCAGCTCTTCTTTCTTGAACATAACCTTTCAGCTATATTTTTTAATTTTCTCTAAGCATCTGAAATTCTTTATAAAGAGTAAATTCCTGGTTGAAACTAAAAATATCTAAAAATATTGATTCTATTTCCTCTAACACTTTTCTAGTAGTTTTATACCATAAAGATTCATTCTATTCCCTGTGAAGAACTTCTTTCACAAGTACTTTAAGTTTTATTTCACCTATACATAAGAAATTCATGATGATCGAAAGTGGAGGCAATGGCAATATGACAGCTAAGAAAAACAATTTACTGTAATTAAAACAGTAAGAATATTTTTGGTATTTATCTTTGCTTTTTTTTCCCCCAAAAACTTAGATGCTGAAGTTATTTATGGGATATTACAGAGGCTGTCAACTGAACTTCAATCAAATAATCCATATGTCTTAATTGGACCAAAATACTAATGAAATAAACCTCCTAAATAACATGGACATTAAAAAAAATAAAACTATTTGTTTTATTCCCACAGGAATCCCTTGAGATAGACCAGAATTACTTATTAAGTGCACAGTGCTATGTGTTGAGGACTGATTAATAAATGACAGAAATGCAATATCTAATAGTATCTAACTCTTGTATCTAACAGTCTAAAGGTCAAGCTATATAGCATTGGGGAGCATTTACTCTGAGCTAGGTATAGTCCTAAGTACTTGTCCTGTGTTAACAAGCTTCTCTTTATATGCTTCTGATTTAGGTACTGTAATTGTTCCTGTTTTACAGATAGGTAAACTGGGGGTACATGTAAGTATTAAGGGATAAAAATACAATGTGAAAAAATTCCTAATGTTAATAGGAAGGAGAAAATCATTTTGAAAGGCAGATGGAACGTAGATAAATGTACAAAGTATTTGTCCCCAAATAATATTTAATACATTGATTCATATTTAATTACTTTGGTATCTGTGTCTATTACTAGATTTCAAAATTATTGAAAATAGGGATTGTATCTTAATGCATTTTCATGTCTGGATCCTAAGAATTCCCAATAAATGTTTGCAGAATATAAGTACGTTAAAAAAAAAACCCAAGAGCACTGGTTCTTCAGTCCTAAAACACTTTAGCCAAAAAGGGTGAGCTACCATAATTAGGTATTGTGAAATTAGATTAGAATAAGGACATTTAACATCTCTGTCTATAAGTCAAAGCTTTGCAATGGGAAATATAAAAGCAGCCATGTAACATATAAATGAATATTATCCATCAGATTTGACATTTATTAAGCAATAGAAGCTCACTGGGCACTGTCGTAAACACAAACTCTTTTCCCAGTGAACTTAGATTTATCTATCCTGGCTCTTTTCCTGAAAAAGACTGATGCAATTTCATAGCAGATGGTAAAAGAATACAGAAAGATGACTTTAGTTTTCAGCTTTTATAGGCACTAGCTTAAATCAACTCCTTATCCTGGGAATTCATCAAATTACCTGAGCTAAACATTCCAATTACATTCCCCCCCTTATGAACAGTAAATAAATTTATTCAAGAATTATTCACCTATATTGATACTGCCAGTGATTCAAATGCATTATTTCTATCAAGTCCATTTGTTCTTACATGCCTTAAGTAGCATGTAAAAGTAATTCTCAATTTTTTTAAACACCACGACCATAGTTCACTTTCACAACACTCTAATGGGCAGATATGAAACTGCCTGTTCTTGTTTGAAAGTAAAGCAAATCTTGGTGAGAACTTCCATCTGGAGCATAGTATTCATAAAAGAAAGCAAAGAAATTCCAGAAAAACATCTATTTCTGCTTTGTTGGCTATGCTAAAGCCAATAACTATATGGATCACACGAACTGTAGAAAAATATTAAAGAGATGGGAATAGCAGACCACTTTATTTGCCTCCTGAGAAAACTGTATGCAGGTCAGGAAGCAACAGTTAGAACCAGACATGGAGCGATGGACTGGTTCCAAATCAGGAAGGGAATACGTCAAGGCTGCATAGTGTCACCGTGCTTATTTAACTTATATGCAGAATACACCATGCCAAATGCTGTGCTGGATGAATCACAAGCTGGAATCAAGATGGTGGGAGAAATATCAACAACCTCGGATATGCAGATGCTACCACTCTGATGGCTGAAAGTAAAGAAGAACTAAACAGCAAGCGAAAAATTTGGCTTAAAACTCAAATTTCAGAAAACTAAGATTGTGGCATCTGGTTCCATCACTTAATGACAAATACATGTGGAAAAAGTAGAAACAGTGTTGGATTTACTTTTCTTGGGCTTCAAAATCATTGTAGACAGTGACTGCAGCCATGAAATTAAAAGACACTTGCTCTTTGGAAGGAAAGCTGTGACAAACCTAGACAGTGTATAAAAAACAGAGATATCACTTTGCCAACAAAAGTTTGTATAGTCAAAGCTATGGGCTTCCCTGGTGTCTCAACTGGCAAAGAATCCACCTGCAATGCAAGAAACCTGAGTTCAATCCCTGGGTTGAGAAGATCCCCTGGAGAAGGGATGGTTACCCACTGGAGAATTCTGGCCTGGAGAATTCCATGGACAGAGGAGACTGGCAGGCTACAGTGCATGGGGTTACAAAGGGTCAGATACAACTGAGTGAGCCAAAGCTATGTTTTTGTTGTTTTTTTTTTTTTTCCCAGTAGTCATGTACAGATGTGAGAGGTGGACCATAATAAAGGCTGAGAACTTCAAATTCTGGTGCTGAAGAAGACTTTTGAGAGTCGCTTGGACTACAAGATTATCAAACCAGCCAATCCTAAAGGAAAGCAACCCTGAATATTCATTGGAAGGACTGGTGATTAAGCTGAAGGTATAATATTTTGTCCACCTGATGCAAAGAGCTTCAGGAAAAGATCCTCATGGGGAAAGGTCGAGGGCAGGAGGATAACGGGGCAACAGAGAATGAGATGGTTGGATGGCATCACTGATTCAGTTGACATAAGTGTGGGCAAACTCTGGGAGACAGTGAAGGACAGGGAAGCCTGGTGTGCTGCAGCGCATGGGATCTCAAAGAGTAGGACACAACTTAGAAACTGATCAACAAAAATAGTTCATGGGAAGCAAATTGATGAATTATTTGTGGAGGCAGGATGAAAAAACCATGAGTGTTCCTGCATTAGTTTGTCGTGTTTCCAATTACAATCCTTTTGATTTCAAGAGAGAAAATTTAATTACCTGGAAACCTTGCTTTTCCCTAATTCCATGAGGCATGATATAACTTTCTCTCAGAAGCTCTGAAAGAAAAGTCTTTATTTTTATCACTATCAAAAAGAAAGACAGGACTACACTGGTGGCACAGTGGATAGAAACGCCTCTGCTAAAGCAAGGGACGTGGGTTTGATCCCTGGTCTGGGAAATTCCACATGCTGTGGAACAGCTAAGCCCGTGCACCGCTACTACTGAGCCCAGTCTCCAGAGACCATGAGCTGCAAGTACTGAGACCACAGGCCATAATTACTGAAGCCTCACATCTGGAGCCTTTGCCTGCAACGAGAGAAGTTGCCGCAGTGAGACCTTCGTGTGCCAGAACAAACAGTTGCTCCCGCTTGCCATAGCTAGAGAAAGCCCAAGGGGAGCAGCGGAGACCCAGTGCAACCAAAAATAAAAATAAATAAATAAGTAAAGGCACTCCAGGAAACAAAGATAGAGACTAAAGTGTAGAGAAAGATTTTGATCATTAATATACTGTTGCGATAGAGAAAGAGTCCAATGTGAACTGAAGTTAACGTCAATTTGTACAGAAGTGACTGGATTCTTTAAAGGCAGATCGGGAACTCATGTACACCTGAGATGGAAAAAATTAAAAATTAAAAAAAATAAAGGCAGAGTGAAGTGGATCAGAAAGATGAAAATTTGTAAAAAAGAGGAAGGGGAGAAGTTTGCTCCATGTGAAAAATCACCTAGGTTTGCTACCTAGGGCTTGTCAATGAGCTCCTACCCACTGCCCTGGAGCTGGGATACAGGAGTCCTGTCTTCAGGGGTCCGCTGAAACAAACACTACATTCTTCCGGCAGTCTTGAGTTTTCTCAAGCAGCCCACTTTAGAGGAGTTAGGCTCACCCTAGGGACGTGGCCTCAAGCTGTTAGAAACTACAACAGAGTTTGCTTAGGTCTTTGTAGGCCAATGTCTAGTTGGGAAGAAAGCTCAGAGGAGCCTGGCTAGAGTATGGTCAATGAAAGAATCTTATTCATTTACTATTTAGAAGTCTTCAATTTTTTTCCCCTTAAGCCATATGGCAGAAAATAGTTGCCCACATCTCCAAAGTTAACATAACTTTCACTTTGTCGACAAAGAAATGAATTTTTCTTCCATTCATAAAATCATAGATGGTCCTTCTAAGGCCATGCCCTTCTTCTGAAAAAAACAGCCAAGGAAGTGGAGTGCCAGTGTATTAACGAGGTGGCTTTTAAAGCAGACTGATAATGTGTGAAATATTAATTATACCCCCAATAGAAGAGAAACTGAGCAGAAAAACCAATATGTGGTCCTACCCAGGATTCAGAGAGGGGGAGTAGTCAGCATCCTCATGGGTGATGGTCAGCTGTGGGGGCTAGTCCCTGAACTGTGCCTACCGGGCCGATAAAGCCAGATCAGAACATCTGATTCTCTTTAGCCTGAGGGCAGTGGAGAAGGTGGGGATAAACACAGTAAGAAATGAGGGGACTCTCTTTTACACAGACTTTAATTCTCCCACACATAGGATTAAACTAACCCGTTACAGTCTCATATGTAAATGGTCGAAAGATACATCTTATTCCATTGATTCTGCTTCACTGGATTCATTTCCTTGTCATTTGTTAGCTTCATCTATTCTTTCACACTGTAGAGGCCTTGGGTACCCTGTCAATGTTTTACTTCAAAAATCTCCTTAAAATATTTATTGTCCTTGTTTTAGGTTGAGTTGAATATATTGTATATTTCTAGAGATCCATGATTTTATATAATCTGACCCTGACTTCTATTTTAAAAGAAATGAGAACAAAGGATAATAATGACTCTTAGGAGGTCAATGTGAAGGAAACTTTTTTAGCACAAGAAAAATCACTGAAGTATTTCACCACTTGGATGTAATCAATAGAAGTGAATTAGCACATCCCTGCTTATTCCAAATACAATTTCCAATCAGACAAATAAACTGCACTACTCACATTAATCATGGCTATTTTAAAGTCTGTGTCTGAGAAATCCAGTATCTGGATTAGCTGCATGTCTGTTGTTATTGACTATTTCTTCTCTTGGTTTTGTTGATTAGATTTTTTTCTTACAACTAGGCATGAATTTGATAGATGTAGTACAAGAAAAACTGTAGTGGTTCTCAATGAATGATACTATTTTCCTCAGAGTTTCTTCTGTTTTAGGGTAGGGACAGATCACTTTGAGTCTCAGTGTACACATTTCTGGTTGACTCTCACTAAAATGACATAATATTTCAGGAGTCTCTGCTGAAAGCTTGGTTTTGAACTAAGGTGCCTAAGTCTGAACAAGATCCAAATTTTACTTTTTTAATGCTCAGTACCAACAGACTGCTAAATATTTCTGCTTAGCACTTTAGCCGTTAGTCGCTTCTTTCTGCTTGATTTCTCAGCTTCTTACCCCTGGGAATCTTAGGATTTAGCAAACATTTCAAGAGCAAAATCTCATGGAGTTTTATGTCTCTCTTGTTCTGGGTCTTAGCACCTGAATTCCAGTTTTGGACTCTCTAGACCCAAAACAATAACAAATGTTTCTAGTTGCTACTTTCTGCTGAGCCTGAAAGTAAATCTCTTCAAATGTCTTCAGGAAAAAGCCAGAGAAAAGTTCAAGTTTACCTCACTGTCTCACACACCATTCTTTCAAAGATCTTAGCTTCTCAAACTCAGGCAGTGTTTGTGGTTCTTGGTTGTCTTCAAAAATCTGGGTTTTGTTTATTCCACTGTGGAAAATTCTGAAAGAGATGGGAATATTAGACCACCTGACCTGCCTCTTGAGAAATCTGTAGGCAGGTCAGGAAGCAACAGTTAGAACTGGACATGGAACAACAGACTGGTTCCAAATAGGAAAAGGAGTACATCAAGGCTGTATATTCTCATCCTGCTTATTTAACTTCTATGCAGAGTACATCACGAGAAACGCTGGGCNCCAGACCACCTGACCTGCCTCTTGAGAAACCTATATGCAGGTCAGGAAGCAACAGTTAGAACTGGACATGGAACAACAGACTGGTTCCAAATAGGAAAAGGAGTACATCAAGGCTGTATATTCTCATCCTGCTTATTTAACTTCTATGCAGAGTACATCACGAGAAACGCTGGGCAGGAAGAAGCACAAGCTGGAATCAAGCTTGCCAGGAGAAATATCAATCACCTCAGATATGCAGAAGACACACCACCCTTATGGCAGAAAGTGAAGAAGAACTAAAACACGTCTTGATGAAAGTGAAAGAGGAGAGTGAAAAAGTTGGCTTAAAGCTCAACATTCAGGAAGCAAAGATCATGGCATTTGGTTCCATCACTTCATAGGAAATAGATGGGCAAACAGTGGAAACAGGGTCAGACTTTGTTTTGGGGGGCTCCAAAATCACTGCAGATGGTGATTACAGCCATGAAATTAAAAGATGCTTACTCCTTGGAAGGAAAGTTATGACCAACCTAGATAGCATATTCAAAAGCAGAGATATTACTTTGCCGACTAAGATCCGTCTAGTCAAGGCTATGGTTTTCCCAGTGGTCCCGTATGGATATGAGAGCTTTACTGTGAAGAAAGCTGAGTGCTGAAGAATTGATGCTTTTGAACTGTGGCATTGGAGAAGACTCTTGAGGGTCCCTTGGACTGCAAAGAAATCCAACCAGTCCATCCTAAAGAAGACCAGTCCTGGCTGTTCATTGGAAGGACTAGTGCTGAAGCTGAAACTCCAATACTTGGGCCACCTCATGAGAAGAGTTGACTCATTGGAAAAGACCTTGATGCTGGGAGGGATTGGGGGCAGGAGGAGAAGGGGACGACGGAGGGTGAATGGCTGATGACATCACTGACTCGATGCACATGAGTTTGGGTGAACTCCGGGGGTTGGTGATGGACAGGAAGGCCTGGCGCACTGCGATTCATGGGGTCGGAAAGAGTCAGAGACAGCTGAGCTACTGAACTGAACTGAACTGTGTATGATCGGTTCTTCCCAGAGGAGACTGGGCAAAAAGCATATATATTCAGTATTCCATACCCTCGACTATCTAGGGATTTCCACCCTGGTAGAAACATATCTGCAGAGAACAGGACTTCTAGTGGACAGAGGAGCCTGGCAGGGTACAGTCCATTGAGTCTCAAAGAGTCAGACGCGACTGAAGAACTAAGTGCAGCTCATTGAACAGGAAACGTGTACATTTTTAATAACATTAGCCATTTATATATATATTTATATATATCTCATCTATATTGCCAGTGGAGATAAAAGAGATTGTGTGCCTTTATTTATTACCAATGAGAGATTATTTTCGAGTTATCAGCATTGGCAAGGAAGTATTAGCAGCTAAAATAAAAATGTGTTGGGTGATAAAATTACATTCAAAAATAAAATTCTGTGTAACAAGACTGATATAAAAATCAACAGAAGTTAATATGGAGTGTTATTTACAGATGACATTGTTTTAAACAATCTCAAACTTTTATACCAGAAAAGTTGTAATAAAAATTCTTCTCCCAGTAATATTAATCATAGTCCTCAGTGCAAGTAGACAAATATAGCTGCATGAAGGTAAATCACTGCAGTCACGTCTGACTCTTTGTGACCCTGTGGACTGCAGCCCACCAGGCTCCGCTGTCTGTGGAATTCTCTAGGCAAGAATATTGGATTGTGTTGCTGTGCCCTTCTCCAGGGAATCTTGCCAACCCAGGAATCAAACTTGGGTCTCTTGCTTTGCAGGCAGATTCTTTACCATCTGAGCCAAGCCTCAAACAAATATAGAAATAAATATAATGTAATACAGTGTAACACATATGGTTTTAAAGGAAAAGTCGTGTGAAAGCAAAGGAAATTTCATCTCCATGACCTTCTACTGCTAATTTATTAATTTAATTTCCTGATCAAACATGTTGAAAGTAGAATACCAACTTAATGTGCAGAATAGAGACACAAGTTAGCCTAAAATGTGTTACTGTGAATTTTTAATATTTAGCTAACCTCGTGGGTATAGAGCAATATGATATCCTAAGAAGAGGACTATTTAAAGTGAACGGACAAATCCATTTCAATATAGCTCTAGCATGCCAAAGGCAACCGATTCATCTAAAGGAATTGTTTTGCTACAACTTGAAGAAATTTAGTTATCTAATATTCTCTTTTATTGCCATTTCTAAAGATACATTCTTTACAGGAAGAGCGTTTTTTGAGAGCGACAGCTTTACAACAGGAACTCACACTCTCTCCCAGATGGCTGAGAAGTAACAGTTTTGCAGATCCATGGTATGCTGAGGTGAGGAGAAGTGTAAATTGAAAACAAACAACTTGTAGGAAATACTCCCTATTTTGCTTTGAATATTGAGCATTGAGAGCATGCTTTCTTCTTCTATGGGAGGAAAAACGGTGAACTGTTACAATGCTGATTTGTAAAGGAGTTGTTTTGATGGCAGAAACTTTAGGAGGTCTCATATTTTAATTTGGCAATTCACATACGATGTGGAGAAAAAGCTGTTAGTGGGGAGTGAGGCTGGATGTTAGAATTTCATAGACACTATTAAAATTATACTGAGTTCTTCAAAGAGTAGACACAATCATGACCGTTCTGTACTAATATCTGTCTGATACAATCATTAGCTTCACTAGCATCCGTTCATTTCTTTTAGCAGCAATAGTTATTAACGGTAATAAAATCATGAAACACATGCAGCATGTATTTTATGCTACATATTCTATTTTTTCAACATATTCTATGGATAGTGCCTTTTCTCTACCCCTTTTTTCTTTGTCACCATGTTATCCCTGCTTCGTCCCTCCAATAAGATATGGTTCTACTAGAAGGGACTCTAGTTTTTGGTTAATAAAGACAAGCTAGAACTGGGGATCGAGTTTTGAATATAGATCCCAGTATATTCTCAACTGGGCTTCCCTGGTGGCTCAGTGGTAAAGAATCCACCTGCAATGCAGCAGACACAGGAGATGCCCGTTCGATCCCTGGGTCAGGAAGCTCCCCCCTGGAGGAGGGCATGGCAAGCCACTCCAGCATTCTTGCCTAGAGAATCCCATGGACGGAGGAGCCTGGCGAGCTATAATCCACAGGGTCGCAAGTAGTCTGACACACCTAAAGCAACTTCGTGCACAGGGCACACATACTCTTGATTACTTTTAGGCACTAACAATAATCTTGACATAACTGCTTTTAACCCTCTTGCACCACCGTTTTCCTTTCGTTATAATGATGCCGATTGCATGCAAGTGAGGACAGAGGAAGGAATATAATTTACAGCCTGTTCCAGGTGAGTATTGATAAAGCATTTTCATAATATGGTCTTCTCAATGAACTATTTCAAATCTTCCTGGAAATTTAAATGTTTGTCATCAGTTTATATTTCTGGCATGACTATAAAACAGTTATTAACATTACTGGTATGATGATATTATTGACATTTCAATCATTAGCATCAAACACCTAATGTAATTTTTGCTTCAGCATAAAACAATAGAGTATTTAAAACATTGGTGTTTGGCCCAGTGATTTTTTTGCCTTATTATAAATACCACTCACAACAAAAAACCAAAGCATTAATTAGATGCCAAAGCGATATTTTACCACCTGTTTCTGTCACTGCCTCTTTGACCTGAGGTAACCATTTGTCTGATAAACTGTTTTTACTGTGTAGTTCAATGAATTTCGACAAACACACAGGGTCATATAATAAGCATCACAGTCCAAATCTATCTGTCAGCCCTTAAATTCTTTCATGAAAAGGTCTGCACTCAAGACTGTTTGAGGTAGAGGATTTCTGTCCTTTCCTCTTTCCTCGGTGACAAAAGGCATCTCACAGTGGAGGGGAAGGCCTGAGAGTTGTGTGTATGTGTGTGTATATTTTTTAAATACTAGTGAAAGTATTTCTATGGAACAGATTACTTGTTGTGAAATTACAAAGTTGAAATGGATAAACTTCTTTTTTAAATTTTGAAACAGTCTCAGTTATAGAAAAATTGCAAGAACATGACAAAGAATTTGTTTCCCTAAACCATTTGAACTCGTTATTATGCGATGTTCATAACTTCCAAATATTTTAATCTATATTTTTTACAAACAAGGAAATTCTCTAACACAAAAAAATGCAACCTTAGAACTAGTAGAATTGATACATCATTGTTATTGTTCAGTTGCAAAGTAATGTCTGATTCTTCACGATACCATGGACTGCAGCATGCCAGACCCCTGTATCCTTCACTGTCTCCTGGAGTTTGCTCAAACTCATGTTGATTTGTGGGTAATGCTATCCAACTGTCTCATCTTCTGATGCCCCTTTCTCCTCCTGCCTTCAATCATTGACAACATCAGGGTCTTTTTCAATGAGCTGGCTCTTTGCTTCAGGTGACCAAAGTATTGGAGCTTCAGCTTCAGCATCAGTACTTCCAATGAATATTCAGGGTTGATTTCCTTTAGGACTGACTGGCTTCATCTCCTTACAACAAAGAAATCCTCCTTCACCTCCAAGGGACTCATAAGAGTCTTCTCCAGCATCACAATTCGAAAGCATTACCTCTCTGGCACATTCTTTATGGTACAAATTTCACATCTGTACATGACTACTGAAAAAAGCCATGGCTTTGACTACACAGACTTTCGATGGCAAAGTGGAGGCTCTGTTTCTCTTTTAATATGCTGTCTTAGTTTGTCATAGCTTTCTTTCCGAGGGAAAAAAACGTCTTTTAATCTCATGGCTGCAGTCGTCGTCTGCAGTGATTTTGGAGCCCAAGAAAATAAAATCCGTCACTGCTCCCACTTGTTCCCCTTCTATTTGCCATGAAGTGATGGACTGGATGCCGTGATCTTAGTGTTCTGAATGCTGAGTTTTGAGCCAGCTTTTCCACTCTCCTCTTTCACCTTCATCAAGAAACTCTTCAGTTCCTCTTCACTTCTGCCATTAGAGTGGGATCACCTGCATATCTGAGATTGTTGATATTTCTCCTGGGAATCTTGGTTCCAGCTTGAGAGTCATCCACCACAGTATTTTGCACGATGCCCTCTGCATAGACGTTAAACAAGCTAGGTGACTATATACAGTCTTGTTGTTCTCCTTTCTCAATTTGGAACCAATCCATTGTTCCATGTCTGGTTGCCATCGTTTCTTCTTGACCTGCATACAGACCTCCCAGAAGGCAGGTAAGGTGGTCCGGTATGCCCATCTCTTTTAAGAATTTTACACAATTTGTTATGATCCACACTAGGTGGCGCTCGTGGTAAAGAACCCTCTTGCCAATGCAGGAGACCTAACAGACACAGGTTGGATCCCTGGGTCAAAAAGATCCCCTGGAGCAGGAAATGGTAACCCACTCCAGTATTCTTGCCTGGAGAATCTCATAGACAGGGGAGCCTGGAGGGCTACAGGCCATAGGGTCTCAAAAAGTTGGACAGATTAAAATGACTTAGGACACGCACACAGTCGAAGGTTTTTAGCATAGTCATTGAAGCAGAAGTAGATGTTTTTCTTAAATCACCTTGCTTTCTCTATGACCCAACAGATATTGGTGATTTGATTCCTATTTCCTCTGCCTTTTCTAAATCCAGAATTTACACCTGAAAATTCTCAGTTAAAGTACTGTTGAAGCCTAGCTGGAAGGATGTTGAGCCTTCTGTCTCTAGCATGTGAAATGAGCACAGCTGTGGACTAGTTTGAACATTGCTTGGCCTTGTCTTTCTTTGGGACTGGAAGCTGTGCAGTAGTTTGAACGCTCTTTGGCCTTGCCCTTCTTTGGGACTGGAAGCTGTGGAGTACTTTGAATGCTCTTTGGCCTTGCCCTTCTTTGGGATTGGAAGCTGTGTAGTAGTTTGAACGTTGCTTGGCCTTGCCCTTCTTTGGGACTGGAAGCTGTGCAGTAGTTTGAACGCTCTTTGGCCTTGCCCTTCTTTGAGATTGGAAGCTGTGCAGTAGTTTGAACGCTCTTTGGCCTTGCCCTTCTTTGGGACTGAAATGAAAGCACACCTTTTCCAGTCCAGTGCCCACTGCTGAGTTTACCAAAGTTGCTGACATATTGAGTGCAGTACTTTACAGCGTCATCTTATAAGATTTTAAGCAACTCAGCTGGAATTCCATCACCTCCACCAGCTTTTTTCGTAGTAATGCTTCCTAAGGCCCACTTGACTTCACATTCCCAGATCTCTGGCTCTAAGCGACTGACCACACCATCAAGGTCGTTCAGGTCGTTAAGAACTTTCTTTGTACAGGTCTTCTGTGTATTCTTGCCACCTCCTGATCTCTTCCGCTTCTGTTAGGTCCACTGTTTCTGCCCTTTATCGTGACCCATCTTCGTATGAAATGTTCCCTTCATATCTTCAGTTTTCTTGAAAAGACCTCTAGTCTTTCTTGTTCTATTGTTTTCTTCTATTTTGGGACATTATTACCATCTAATTCTCAGACCCTCTAAAACATTTTCCTAACGTTATTTTTACGACAGAAGCACTCAAATTCAGGTTATGTTTTACATTTATTTCTTATTTCTCTTTAGTCTTCTCCAGTGTAAAATATTACCTTTGGCTTCCCTTGATTTTTATGACCTTGATACTTTTGAAAATAGCCCATTGGTATGTTGCAGAAGGTCCTTCAGCTTGATTTATCTGCGGTTTTCTCATGATTAGATTTTGGTGATGTGCCCTTGGCAGGAATGCTACAGAGATCACGCTGTTTCTTCTCATTGCATCCTATCTGTTAGTGAGCATTTTTAATTTATCAAAATATTGATGATGTTAGCTCTAATTATTTTGTAATTGTTCTTCCAAGCTTTTCTGCTAAAGTTACCTTCCACCTCCCCCCCCCCCCGCAACATTTGTACTTTCCATTCTATAAGGAACTTTAAATATCCCCTCTCCCATCATAACTATTTATTATTTTAGCTTGGATTCAAGATGGCTTATTTTATTCAATAGCTTACAATCTGTATACCATTACTTTTATTGGCTCCACCATTTTTCAGCCCTTNCCCCCCCCCCCGCAACATTTGTACTTTCCATTCTATAAGGAACTTTAAATATCCCCTCTCCCATCATAACTATTTATTATTTTAGCTTGGATTCAAGATGGCTTATTTTATTCAATAGCTTACAATCTGTATACCATTACTTTTATTGGCTCCACCATTTTTCAGCCCTTCCCTGCTTTCTGACCCAACAGGTTCTAAAGTTTTATCTTATTTCCTTTTGCTACCCTATGATTACTAAGATCATGGCATCTGGTCCCATCACTTCATGGCAAATAGATAGGGAAACAGTGGAAACTGTGGCTGACTTTATTTTGGGAGGCTCCAAAATCACTGTAGCCATGAAATTAAAAGACGTTTGCTCCTTGGAAGGAAAGTTATGGCCAACCTAGACAGCATATTAAAAAGCAGAGACATTACTTTGCAACAAAAGTCCATCTAGTCAAGGCTATGGTTTTTCCAATAGTCATGTATGGATGTGAGAGTTGGACTATAAAGAAAGCTGAGTGCTGAAGAATTGATGCTTTTTTTAAAATATAAATTTATTTATTTTAATTGGAGATTAATTACTTTACAATCTTGTATTGGTTTTGCCATACATCAACATGAATCTGCCACAGGTATACATGTGTTCCCCATCCTGAAAGCCCTCCCTCCTCCCTCCCTGTACCATCCCTCTGGGTTGTCTCAGTGCTTTTGAACTGTGGTGTTGGAGAAGATTCTTGAGAGTCCCTTGGACTGCAAAGAGATCCAACCAGTCCATCCCAAAGGAGATCAGTCCTGGGTGTTCATTAGAAGGACTGATGCTGAAGCTGAAACTCCAATACTTTGGCCAGCTGATGTAGAGAGCTAATTCATTTGAAAAGACCCTGATGCTGGGAAAGATTGAAGGCAGGAAGAGAAGGGGTAGACAGAGGATGAGATGGCTGGATGGTGTCACTGAGTCAATGCACATGGGTTTGGATGGACTCCGGGAGATGCTGATGGACAAGGAGGCCTGGCGTGCTTTGGTCTATGGGTGGCAAAGAGTCAAACATGGCTGAGCGACTGAACTGAACTGAACTTAAACCCTACGATTAGTTATTTCTCTAAGCATCAGAGGTCTTTTTAGTGGAGATTAGTGCATAGAAGCCAAAATTTGGAGTTTGGTATCATCATTACTTTTGAGGTATCACTAGTTTTCAGCCCTGTCAAAGGGCAGCGCTAGATTATCAATTTTTTTAAATATGTTTCTATTTCCTTCTACGACTTTTGCACTTTTATGCCTATATATAATCTACCTATATTTATTTCCACATCTGTATATATCTAAAGCTATGCATTTGTTCCAATACAAGCAATTCAAACTCAATGATTTTTTTCCTTTTTTCTCATTTGTAGTTTATTTAGCTGGCTCCATTTTCACTAATTTGTCTACTGCCTTCTTCCTCCAGGAAGATGCTTTTCTCGGCTCCACTTGGATTTTTACACTTAGTCTTTCTTTGTCATTGCTGACTCGTCAGTGAAGATGCTCTCATCAACCTACTTGGGTTGTCACCTCTCTCTGGGCCAAAGTAGCTTCGCATCCCCTTTTTGGACGTTTGATTTGTTCTGTCTCGACTCAAAACCTTCAGTTCAGTTCAGTTCAGTCACTCAGTCATGTCCGAATCTTTGCTACCGCATGGACCGCTGCATGCCAGGCTTCCCTGTCCATCACTAACTCCTGGAGCTGTCAATATCTTAGGATTAAATATTCATAGTTCTTAAAGAGTTCAGCTTGGGGAAAGGAACAGGAGAAGAGGGAGAGGTAGGGGGAACAAACCCTTTCAATTTTCATACAATGCAAAATTGCTCTTCCATTTTCCTATGAAGTATTATATAAGTCTTATTAACCCTTGCTAAATAGTAAGAATAAATAAACATTCTTGAAATATTTTTATTTCTTTAATTATTACTGAGATTGAGAATTTTTTAATATTGTGCATATTTTTCTATAAAGGGTATTTTTTATTTTTTTACTTTACTCTTTGTTCTTTCTCATTGAATTATATTTTATTATTCACTCTACAAATATTTACTTCACATGTGCTATTGATCTTTAATATGTCTCTCTAACTGGGTGTTTTACTTTTTATGAAATCTTTATGTGGAATTCTAGTAATAAACTCCAAGGCAAGAAGCAAACTTCATGTTTATCTTGGACTCATTTTGCCCACAGTACAATGACAGATATTCATTCATTAGTGACTTCCTTTCATTATTTGTTTGAAAGTAATTAACCTGAGATTTATGGATACGTTTAAGAACACTTATGGACTTGAAGACATATGGATATGTAGGTGTGTCTCTATGTGTATATTTTTCTTAAGAAAAAGGCTAAAATTTCCATGATGATATTGAAATAATTCATTTGGCTCCAATATTATTTTAGAAAACTAGAGAAGATGTGCTAAACACTGGCTGAAGAATTATTCACAGTAAATGTTCATCACTCAGTTGTGTCTCACTTTTTGTGGCCCCATGGCCTGTAGCTCGCCAGGCTCCTCTGTCCATGGGATTCCCCAGGCAACAACACTGGGGTAGGTTGCCATTCCCTTCCCCAGATTTATAGCAAAGAGTATGACTAATATCATAAAATTATTCCACGTAAACTTCTGATGATCAAGACAATAACCTTTGGCCTCAAATCATCACAGCACAGAAACTAACGAAGTTTTCAGCACTGGCTGGTAAGAAACGCATCCCCATGGATCATTCAAAAGAAAAGTACATTTTATTCATAGATATGATTGGTTTAGCTCTACAAATAAACTTTAAAGTATATTAACAGCCTACAAAATGTATTATTCTCCAGTGTCTGATAAAAATAATCCTTAGGTTGAATATATTTTTACCAAAATAAACTTCTGTAAGAGTTTAAATCACAAATATGAATAGAAACACCCATTTCATCCTTTAATTGTTTGTTTTCAATATCATGAACAGCATTCGATAACAAGCATAATGCTGTTTAACAGCCTCTGACTTACTCTGATAAAGGACATAATTTTTTAAGCAGGAAACCATGAAATGTGTATATCTAAAAGATAGTGAGGTAATAGTCTTGGGAAATTCTAAAAGCTTGCCAATTGGTAATTGACTTTGTGAACTCCGAATTATCCAGAGTACATCTTTCTACAATACAATTAGTAGCTATTAAGTATTATTTCAATACATAAATGTCAAGTACAAGAAAATCTGTATCAATATCTGGCCATTTTTCTTCTGTGGTGGGGATCACACAGATTTAAAACAAAATATCATAAACAACTTAATCAAGTGCCAACATTACCTCAATGAGTGCTGGAATCTTTTAAATTATTCACAATTATTTATCACAATCCACAGTTTTACATTAATCCCCTTTTTATATGTTCATTAGGGTATTTATAGAATGTACACAATGCTGAAAATTAAGTATGTGAGACTGGATAGAATGTGCTGTGCTCACTCAGTTGTGACCCCATGGACTGTATAGCCCATCAGGCTTCTCTGTCCATGGGATTCTCCAGGCAAGAATACTGGACTGGGTTTGCCATGCCCTCCACCAGGGGATCTTCCCAACACAGGGATCCAACCCAGGTCTCCCTCAGTGCAGGCTGATTCTTTAAGGTCTGAGCCAGCAGTGAAGCTGGCTCCCAGGTGGCTCAGACAGTAAAGAGTCTGCCTGCAATGTGAGAGATCCAGGTTTGATCCCTGGGTTGGGAATATCCCCTGGAGAAGGAAAGGTAAATCCATTCCAGTATTCTTGCCTGGAAAATCCCACGGATTTAGGAGCCTGGCGGACTACAGTGCATCAGGTCACAAAGAATTGGACATGATTGAGCAACTAACACGTTCCATAAAAAAGCCCCATTAGTTAAGATGTCACATATTACATGGAATGTGAGGGGAATATGGACTTTAAAACAATGAGCAAAGGGAGGGCTCAGAAGGCCGGTTAAGATCAAGTATTTGGGTAGGGGCAGAATTCAGAATCCAAACTACATACCTAGGCCAATACTTCTTTTGGTTTGTTGATATAGCAGGAAATCCCTCCTTTTAATATCTTTCTGATATTCTTGGACCATTTCATATGTGAGAAAGTAAGAGTCAAGAAAATAGCATGGGGTTGGGTGGAGGATGTGGTACACAGAAAGAGTATCAGCATAAGAGTATTATTTTATTTGGCTTTATCAACCCCATCCCACAATCAATTTCTACGAAAGCTCAAGTTCAGATTCTAACCCTGACATCTACTCGCTGTGTGATAGAGAGAGAATCATTCTATCTCTTAAACCTGAGTGCCGTCATACAAAAGTAGGTATGATAATATCTTCTCTGAGTTATCAAGGGGATTAATATATAATGTACATAAAATGCCTTGTATAGTAGCTGGCTTATAAAAAGCTTCCACTGGACATGTTGATACTCTGTAGTTTCAAATCTTCAAGACCAAAATGTTTGACCCAAAAGTTGAGTTTCCTGTGCTTCTACATTACCTTACAGATTCTCAAAATAAATTTATATTACCAAATGCAGCATGGACCTTCTATGTAGCGCTCTGAAATCTGAAACAGGTTAAATAACCAGTGTTCTTACAGTGTTCTCTGTACTGTGCTGCACTGATCAATGTACATTATCATAATATGCACTTGAACTTGTAGCCAGACTGGAAAATCAATATATACTTAATAAAATGTCTGTTTATTTTGGTCAAATATGGCAATTGGTACAAGAATGCTCTTCTTGTTCTAATTGCTTCAATCACTAGTTATTCTATCTGGGAATAGTAAAAGGCCATTTGTTATTCCCTAACCCAGCCTGACGGCACAGACATGGTTCCAGCCTTTTCAAGAGCTGCAAATTTATGCCACAAGAACAAAATTATTTCAGGAAGAAGTAACTCAGAAGAAAACTGTAACTAAGGTGTCGTTTAAAATTTTTTTAAAGGTCCGAACATTGACTTGAACTGGGAATCCGGATAGCATCCTAATTGAAAACAGATGCAGTAAGCAGAAAGCAGCCTTTGGGTTTCTGGTTCCTGGACATTAATGCAATTGCCCGGTTGTGAAGTCATGCTAATGACTCAACATGCAGTTTTACTCCCTCTCTCAGACATTCAGCTAATGATAGATTATAAATTACTTTGCTACCTGAAATGTAAGGCCAGACCTATATTATGTTAATGAATCAGATGCTGCCTGTGGGCGATCAGCGCAAATCATTAGGGGCTATTAAACCTGTGCAGGTAATGAGCAGCTGTTTGTTTCGCTGGACAAATCTGGATTTATAATCTGGTTTACTAGCATTTTCTATCTAAGAGAAGGTGGTTTACTTCCTTAAAATTCAGATGCTTTTTCTATTAAAAAAAAAAAGGGGGCGGGTAATATGACTTCTCACAGACTACCTCTCACAGCAAACAAATTATGATCATGTATAAGAAAATACCTCGTATATGGCAAACTTAGACTTTTCTGATTATGTGACCATTCTTTTAAAAAAATCATTTAGATTTTAAACGTTTGCTCAGCATTTAATCAGAAGAATAACTTAAATAAACCTATTGGGATATTTAATAGGAAGGAGGAAAGCTGAGGAAGGAAAAGTTATTTCTTCACTTATATCTTCTATAATGGTTTATTCAGGGAGGTTATGTTGCTTTATATTATAGATTTATTTCACTTTCATTTAAATAATGCCTTAAGATCTTGAAGTGAACTGCTGATTATGAATTCACAGATAAGGTAGATGCAATCACAATGAAATGTCAAAAGAGTAATATTCTAAAATTCAAGATGCTTTCTAATTTCATATTCAGTGAACAGTTGTTGAAGATATTCTACATGCAAAGTTGTGCCAACCTTTAATTTAAGTATCTCTTTAAGGCACTATTACAAACCACAGAACTACTAGCATCATGCCAGTTTATAGATAAGGAGAATGAGGCTCAGAGAAGTCTTATATAGCCTAAAGTCACAAAATTAATGTATTACTTATTTTTTGTATTCCAAAGCTAATGCTTTTGTCCTTTATACTATATTTTGCAAGTGACTCTTGTATTTTAAGTCATTTTTCCTGTTTAAATATCAAAGGGAAAAAATGAATGGATAAACATACACACTCAATTATTTCTTGTTTTAAATTATGGACTCTGAGGCCACACTGACTGAGTTCAATCTTTTGTGTAATCTTGAACCAATTGTATTTTACTTACATGCACCTCAGTTTCCTCATCTGAGGAAGATGATAACCATTGTACCTCTTGTTAACAGCGTTTACATATAAAAAGCCCTAGAACAGCAGTAGGCATTGATTACTTAAGCAGTTGGTAAATGCTAGTTATTATTATTGGCTCATTTTTTCTGCTACTATCCAGATCACTGTCTTTCTAGATATTCCCATTTCAAAATCAAGAGAAAGTAAGTTTTGGAGGAAAAAAATTTACAATTGACACTCCATGTTTATTTATGATTCATATTTTATCTCAAATTCAGTAGTTATTATGTTTATCCTTTTCTCATGATTCATTGAGTTAGTTATAATGTCATTTCCCTGCAGCAAAGTATTCAGGAACACATCTCTCTCTCTGACCTTCTCCTACAGAGAGAGAACAAGACAGGCAATCATGCTCCCTACGAAGAATGGAACATCCAATTTGAAAGAGGATAAATCGGCAATTCAACTATTATAATAATATCACCAACATCATCATATTTGTTAATTATTTAGACGAAATATCCTTTCAACATATGTTAAAGTAATAGCAGTATTTTTTATAGACCGTTATGCACCAAAATCTATGCTAAGGATTTTTCATTTATGCTTTCTAATTCTAGCACGAGCTTTGAAGAAAGAAGCAAATGTTACCATCTTAAGAGGAAACAAACTCAGAAATTTTACATTAATTGAAAGGAGGCAGAACACAGGTATTTAGAGTATAAACTTGAGTTGGACAGACGAGTTTAAAATGTTTTATTTTTTTCTTCAGCTAATTTGCAAACTTTCTGTCTCATTTCTACAATCTGTGAAACGCCTCATCATATTGCAATGAGGATTGTATGTGATAATGCTCAGAAGATCTTTAATATAATACTGGATACACGGCAAGCATTTATACAAGGTTGCTCATGTCATGGGTAAGCCAGTGCATCAGTATTATGGGAATTTATACTAAAACATACATCTATCTGATTATAAAGATCACCATCATTGACAAACATATTTATCTACCTTTAAAAATAGTTACTGAAAGTAAACATTTTGATCAGCTGTTTCTTAATTAAGATTAAATTCTCTAAGTATGAAAATCATGTATATGTATACATTGATATTGTCAGGCTAAACTGAGAAAACTAATAAATACTTTTCTTCTCTAGTATTTACCATTGAAAGATATGAGCTTTTAAATCTGAGTCAAATTGATGGTCTTGACCCTGTTCTCACATGGAGAGCAGGTGCCCACAGACCACTTTAGTTTTGTATTTTTCTTTCTAGAATACGAATCACAAGAGAAAGAACTCTGATTGCAATTTTTGATGTACGGTGAGGCACTCTTTTATACTGTGGGTTGGCTATTACCCAGGAGATTAATACATTATAACACCAAATCAGAAATGACATATTCATTTTCACACCAAAAGCATACCAGCAATATTTATTATAAAGAAACGATTGATTTGCTCCAAGGAGAGGCAAATCAATTTACATTTTAACACACATGCATACGCTCGTAAACTTTCAAAGCTTTAGTATTATTACCTTCTAACACATATTTTCAATGAAATTTATTCTTAAAAAGCAAAAACTAAGTAATTATAGAATGTTTTACCTTATTCTATTAATTAATAAGTTATGAAAATATTCTTTAAGTGGATTTAAGTAAAAATTGATGTTTTGAAGAAGTCATTCCGTCATCATCTGGACTACTGCAGTCTACTTTTACTCATGAAAATATCACTCCGCTTGTGACATTCCAATACCGTTTTATTTNTTCTATTAATTAATAAGTTATGAAAATATTCTTTAAGTGGATTTAAGTAAAAATTGATGTTTTGAAGAAGTCATTCCGTCATCATCTGGACTACTGCAGTCTACTTTTACTCATGAAAATATCACTCCGCTTGTGACATTCCAATACCGTTTTATTTATAGTGGCACATCTCCATGATTCTGCCCATCAGTGACTTGAAATGAAAAATATTCAAGCAAAGATTTATGACTCAATATATTAGCTTTGGAGAATCTGTTTGTACATCATAAATGATAGCATTCTTTTGTAAAGTAATTGACATGTTTCAGATACAGATGTATCATCTTTTTCAATAACATCTTCCCTTATGAATAATTCAAAATTTTCATTTTACCCATTGCTAAATTCTATATCTTCTGAAGCAAATATTAAAGCTTGGAAGTTATATAGCAATATGTGACATTGGGCTATCTTTCCTATTTATTAACAATTTTTATTTTTTAATATGTAGCAGAAGGACAAAGCTATAATCCAGAATACATTTTTTAAAATTCAACAAATACGTCTATGTTCCAAGCACTATATTGTGAAAATTTCAAAATAATCTATGGGAGACTATTCTAATTTTTTAAAATTTAGATCAGTTATAATATCAAAAAGAAAAACAGAAAAATTAGAACATTCCAAACATACATTCATTGATAGAATAAACATTTACACCAAAATTTGAATTGATTAATATGTATTGTTTCCAATCATATTAATCATATTGTTCAGTGAAATGGGAGAAGTTTTAAAAGAGTAAGAGGATTGAGGACAGAATGCTCAAACTCCTTTGCACATCTGCAAGTGATCTTGAGACCCCTCAGTGAAACTGCAGCTGCAGAATGTAAGCGTGTCCATCACAGACCAAATGATTAACTAGTTTTCCATAAATCATAGTGTCAAGGTGGATATTTTAACCAACTGTCCAAAATATTTTGAAATGATATCACATACTGACTTGCCAATTATCTGAAATCATTGTGCTTAATTTTGCAGTTTTCAAGATTCCCTTATTTGCTTTCCTGTAATTTGCTTTCCGGTTATTTTCTGATACTGAAAAGTTCAAACTACAACAAGAAAAGGACAGTGAGTATACGTGTTTCATATTTAAGAATATTAAGAATACAAGGATGGTGTTTCCCCGGTGGCTCAGTGGTAAAGAGTACCCTTCCAACGCAGAAGACGCAGCCTCCATCCCTGGGTGGGGAAGGTCCCACACGCCATGGAGCAACGAAGCCCACGCGCCACAAACTATTGAGCCTGGGCTCTAGAGTCCAGGAACCGCCACTACTGAGCCCACACACCGCAACTACTGACGCCTAGAGAACAAGAGATGCCACTGCAAAAGTGAGCAGTCTGCGACCGCAACTAGAGAGAGCCTCTGTTCACAGCGACTAGGGAAGAGGATGCACAGCAACCGAGACTCGGTACAGCCAGAAATAAATGTTAAAGACGCTCGAAAGAGAACACAAGAACGGCCTCAAAGTGAATACGGAAAAAGAACGTAAGCAAGACAATATACATATCAGATTTTGAAGCACTAATCCCCAGGCAAGAGCTAGAAGATTCCACAGCCATATCAGGGAAGTTGGGCCATTTTAGTTATTCTTACGTAGCTCTTTAGCAGCAGAAAAGACAAGGAGATTTAGCGACGTAATGCTAATAGCGGAGAACTGACGAGGAACAATATGGAACCCTAGCCCAGAATGGAAAGCATTTAGTTTTTGAAAATGCAAGTTTATATAGCTTTGAAGTTTTTATAAAGATTATTTCAAGTCAAATTGCAACATGATGTATATAAACATAGTTTTTGATAAAAATATAATATTTTCAATGAGCCAGTGAACTATGGACAGTAGGGTCATATCTTCCATGATGCAAAGACAGAAAACGTTGAGTTTCTTGAATGTGATAGCTGGGGCAGATGAATTTTTTGAGTCAGCCAACACAATAACTCAGTCAGAAAAAATATATATATATAAAATTTGAGTATCTTTTTTCCTTGAATTTGTAAGTATAGCCTCATAGTTTGTAACTTAAACTCTAAAAAGGAGTTTAATATTCAAATGCATTTAAGAATACTGCATATATATACCCACTTGGAGGACTGCACTGTTATTTGTATTTTAAAGACCTGGGTGGCTCATCTGTATGGACATGTTTTCTATGTATTTGATATAATCAGAATTGATTACTTGAAAATTCTTCAAATTAAATAATTAGCATACTATAAAACTGTGATTCTAAGAAACATTTTGTGATATGGTGCCCTGAACCCAACCATCCCACTGATTAAAAAAAAAAAA